>VYZR01010287.1:35071-63941 GCA_013400675.1 Oxylabes madagascariensis | reverse complement strand
CCGTGATGGCCGCTGAGGGGAGGCCGGCGCCGCCGCCCCGGCACGGCAGGGTGCTCCCCGGGGCGGAGCAGCGCGGCCCCGGCCCGCGGCAGTAGCGGCAGGAGGTGCTGGGGCGGAGGGGGGTGGAGGGGCCCCGCCCCGGCCGCGGGGTGGCGGGCAGAGAGGCGCCCCGCCGCTCCTGCTCGGGGGAACGCTCGTGCCCGTCTCCTGTTCGTCTGCCAGAGTGTCCTTGCGGGAACGCGGGGCAGCCTGTCACACAGGGCTCGCCGCTCCCGGTCTTTCTGCTCGCTACATTGTGTTGTGCACGTGGTCGTGGGAGAGGGATCGTAACCATCTTTCCAGCCACCAAAAGGATAGGGGTTGTTTTTTTTCTGCATTTTAGTGACCCTGGTTCTGTTTTCCAGATTACATATGTATTTTTCTTCCCCTAGGTATCATTTCAGAACTCACCTGATTCAATATGGCTTTGATTAGCCGAAAAAGTTTCCAGTTGTATTCATCCAGCACACCAGCAAGCAGATGTGCTTTGGTGACCCTAAGCAAAAGGTTGAACTTCATCAGGGGGCAGCGAAAACCCCAAAACTGTAGCTCCGTGGCCATGAGGATGCTGTGTGTCAAAGATAAATCTCAGTATCTGTTTTGTAGGAGAAAACATTTACAACTGCGGATGCAGCCACTTTCTGTTCATGAAGCTGTGCATCTTTGTGGCGATATCAGGAACTGTACTAAATCAAATAATATGTGGATGGAGGAACAATTATTTTTCAAGAAGTTGAACAACCTTTGTACATCAAAAGACATTTTTTACTTTCTTCGCTCTCTAGAGGTCATGTCTGATACTATGGCTGCAGGAGCCCTGCAGAGGATTTCTGAAGTTGAGGTGGATGACAATGGTCTTAAAAACCCTGCATTGTTAGAGGATGAAGTTTTCAGGGCATTATGCTTCCAGTTTGAATTTGAATCCTCAAAACTGTCAAACACGGGTCTGCTGAATGCATTGCAGGCTTTGATAAAGCTCCGTATAGATCCACAGAGCACGCTGATGACAAGTCTGCTTTCAGAGAGTGAGGAGCGCCTCGGCAGGGGACAGCTGACTGCTGAAAATCTGTGTTCTCTTGGAGAGAGTTTGCTTGAGTTAGAAGGCCCAAGTTGTGCAACGCTGGACCAAATTGTGAACCACATGCAAGAAAGAGACATTGAGAGATGGAGTCCTAGGGAAATAGTTATGGTTTATAAGATACTGCAAGTGACTGCCAGGGAAGGGAAACAATGCCAAAACTTGCTAAACAGACTGAATAGTGCCACTTTACACACAGTTTCTCAGCTAAGCCCAAACTTCACAAGTGTAATACTGAATTCACTGGTGGGTCTTCATCAGACTCAGGCGGTTCTCTTAGTCACTGCGCTGTGTAAACATTCAGTGAAGCATGTTCCCTATTTCACAGATCATGAACTGGTAAATGTACTGGAAGCTTTCCTGTACTTTGGGCATAAATTGCAAATTTTTACAGAGGCACTGGAAAGACATGTCCCTGGGTCCATCCTCACTATGCATCCTCAAACAGTCAGCAAGGTCATGCATTATTGCTGCAAAAAGATGATCCTTTCAAAACCCATCTTTGATGCAGTGGCAGAAGGTTTCATTTCCAGTGCTGACAGACTTACCACTGACCAGATTGCTGCGTATATTATCCCATTTGGGACTCTTAACTACCTGCCTCCAAATGCTTCTTCCTTGTTTAGGAAGCTTGAAGCTGTGCTGCATACCCGCCTGAGGCACTTCCAGCCTCACACCTTGCTGAACCTGCTACACTCATGTGTCCTTATTCAACGTTATCCAATAAATTATCTGCCAAAAATATTTAGTCCTTATTTTCTGCAAAAGCTTCAAGGTAAGGAGCAGAATTTCTCCTGGCATGTTCTTTCATGTTCTCCATGACATTTCTTTCAATTACGTAGTTTGTCTGTTGTCAAGCACCTATTTTTTGTCATTTTGTCAAATCAACAGTGACCTGATCTAAGTGACTGGAAAACAGTGATCGGGAGGCCAAAGGCTCTTGCTTCCTTGTCACAGTTGCCATTGTCTTTCATGTTATGTCATTTAGTTGGGTTTGAAAATTGCACTGTACAGTTTTAAAACACAGACTTGAATTCCCTGAAACGAATTATTTCAGTTAATCCTGGTTTTCTAAAAGACCGTGGCCTGGTGTTCCCCATGTTTGTCCTTTGTCTAATACAGGATGCTAGAACTTCCCCCATGTGATAGCCCATTCTTTGCTCTAATTATTGCATATTTCAATGCTTTTGGACACAAATCTATTATGAACAACACATCATTTTGAGTTACTCTCTATTTGATACTAAAGCATTTTTAGGGTCATTGTAGAGAGATGTAAGCTATTCCAGAAAGATGACTGACTTAATAAGATTTCAGCTAAGATTGCTCTACTAATAAAACTAAGCTAAAATTTTCAAAGTGGTAAGAAATTTTGGTCACTTAATTTTTCAACAACATGAAATAACTGAAGGAGTTGAGTTTTACAAAGTAGACAAATCTCCAGAAATTATTTGGTATTATCCACAACTTGCAGATTAAAAAAAAAAAAGATGATACAATGAGATCCTGGGATTATAACTTGGGGAAAAATGGTTATAAGGAGATATTTATCTAAGACCTCAACTCAAATTTATTCTTCTATGTAGAATGTCCTGCATTTTTTGGGTCCTCATTTTTTTGTGAAAGAATGTGACAGTTTTAACTGAGATCTTGTTAGTTTTTTATTTTTGTGTTGATATTTCTGTAAATATTTTTCTCATTTTTCTACCTGTGTAATATTATACTGATCTTTTTGTTCATTTAAACAATTACTGAGAATTTTAATGATTAAGTAGCTTTTCTGGACATTATACTGAATAGCTTTTCCTGACTTCTGTATATGATTTGTGTAAAGATACTTTGTGGAAGGTACACCTGAAAACCTGAATGTTGTTGTTTCAGCTCAGCCACCTGGTTTGAATAGAGTTGTTATGTCCCAGCTAACCCAGCTTTTTCTGACTGTCACCCTGGAGTGCCCATTTTATGAGGTACAGTTTCTAGTGAAACTAGAATTGATGTTAACAAGAGGTTTTAAGGTCATTAGGGCCCTGTTTGTGCTTAGTTGCGTGTATTTCCCATAAAAAGCATTGGAATTGGACAAACCTACTTTCCTGGGTGAAAATAATTAGCATTTCTACCTGGTTGAATGACTTGATGTATTTGTATGAATGGAAACAGATGTGTATTTCTCATGAACATGACAGCATTGAAGCATCCTGAGGATGTTCTTTTGGTTGGTTGGGTGATTTATAAGTTTCTAGCAGATCATACCTCAGAATGTATGTCTCTCAATAGACTTGGCTTTGAAATCCACAGAATACATTTTGCTATGTTAATATGAAGTAGTTACAAAAATGTTATCTCCCTTTTTTGATTTGGTTTTCTGTCCTTATCCAGGGCCCAAAACTTCTTTCAAAGTACCAAGTAAAGGCCTGTCCCACGCTTCATAGTTCTCCTGATGTTCACCTCTTTAAAAGGGTGAAGTCAGGATTACTTTATTTACTGAAAAAAAGAACATATTTTGCATCAGAGGTATCAACACCGTATTTCTATGTAGTTGGTAAGTATAATTTCTTTTGATTAGTAATTAAATATGTGTGTGTATGGTGCCAAAACTTTAATTTCCTTTGTGGGCATTCTAAATTCTGCAAATACAGAAAAAGTAAACTGGGATGCAAATTTCTGTGAAAGATCTGAAATTTGTGAACTTTAAGTAAATAATTTTTAGAGTCAGAGAAAGGAAAACACAGAGAAAAGCACTGCAGTGTTAATTGGTATTTATGCAGCCAGTCTACATTGGAAACAGCTGCTAACAGCTGCTTGTATTCTGTGTTTTTATTACCAGCTCCTTATACATTAAGCAACTTGTATAATGTAAAGCAAAATGAGGCATTGCCACTTGCCTGATCTCCCTGCTTTAGTGGTGAGTAGAGAAAGGAAGGTGGTCAGCCGTGTGCCCTGCTCAGCTGGGCTCCTCTCCCCTCAGTGAGAGCTGCTGATGACACGGTCTGTGGGTTGTAAGACAGGAGTGAGCAAAACAAAGTGTTGTGTGCAGCAGGAAACACAGAAGGCAGTGATGAGGAAAGGCACATGCCCAGGAGGGGTGGATGATAATAAGATGTTGAGGGAAGGGAGTCTTGGATGCCATGGATGTCAGAGGGACTTAAAAAACAAAAAAAGGGGGATGATTCCAGAATTACTCTGCATGTCAGCTTTCACGAGAATGCTGAAGTTAGCAGAGATAGAGTGTGTGTCTCTCCCCAAAGCCCTCAAAATTGCAGAGACCCTAGCTAGCACAGCAAAGTGCCATTTAACTGCATTACAGTTTTTCAGTGGACTTGGAATACTACTTTGCTTGTGAGCATTATGGAAGGCTGAACCATTACTAATTATCACTCATTCATGTTATGTCTATACAACTTTTGCCAGCCTCTGTGATTAAAAAAAAACCAACTGTGATAGTATTATAGTTATTTAATAAAACAACTGTGAGAGGATGAGAATTAAAGTACAAAGTTTGTTATAAGAAATGACTTTTAATGTCACTTCTTTTTTCATGTTCACAAGATATTGAGATAAAATTAGATGAAGAAGGTTTTGTATTGCCTGCAGCCCAACTTGAAGAGGTACACAGACGGTAAGACAACAAAAGAAACCACTGGTAAAATGTGGATTTACACTAAGAAAGAGCATATCGGGTGAAAACCTGGCAAAAAGCAAGCTATTTCTAGTTTTGCCATTGACTTCAACAAAGTTCAGATCTCACACCAAAACCACTGGCAAAAGGACAAAATTAATAATCTGGTTTTTTGCTCATTGTTTTGCCACCTGACTATGCAATGTCAGACAGTTGGTCTGTTTACCCAGTGACAGTCAGAATCAAGTGATCCTTATTTGGATTATAGCAATCTATTCTGATATTCTGCAATTCATTTTCAAATTAAAACTAAATTCTGAGTGTGTTTGCACAGATTTAACAGAATTTCAGCCAGTTTGAGTACACAAATTTACTTCTGCAAAGAATCCTGCATAATAAGGATATTTGCTACAGATGCTGGTTATTTTTCATTGAGAAATGCTCAGGTGTTTATATTAAACTAGGGTTACTTTGGGAAGCCTTGGATACAAAGTTAAGTAACCTGCCTGTGTGGTATTTGCAACTGCACTGCTGTGAATAAAGCAAAAGTCTTTAAAGAGGTTAGGCTTTTCCCCAGCGTAACCTTGTGTTGTGATTTAAGCTGAAACCAGGACACCTTCACAAGACTCAGAGACTAATACAGATTCTTTACAAGACCCCATGCTTAAATGCTTAAGAATGAGCTGTAATGTTTCTTTTTAAGTAATAGCTTTCATAAAGTAAATAAAGTCATTTAAATATACTTAACATACTGAAAATTTAAACAACGTTTTAACAGTGGATTTACAAACCTTGGTTTAAATTAATGGGATTTTTATCACCCAGAAGAAAAATACAATTATAATCCATGCTGTCAACCATATGTACAAGTTTAACTTAAAACAGATGTAGCTTGAACTCTAATGGATATAACAGGTAAATTAGTAAGTTAAATAAATTTAGCTGCTGAATTTTTTTCTAGCTGAGGTAAGGTTTTTTATGTTTTTCTTTCTAGAAGAATTCAAAACAGCTTATTAATCATGGCATTAAAAATTTCAAATTCTCATTAACTTGCATGGTAATTTTTGTTCAGAGCAAATAAAAAAGCTTTTCAGATCAGTTTCACTAAGTTTCAGGGTTTCACTTCCGCCCTTAAATTGCATGATTTAAATTATCCTGAACTAGGTAACTCCCATCCTATATCTGAGTCAATGAGGAGTAAGAGGGAGGTATTGTGTCATGCTTCTTAGGAACTGCAGTAGTTGTGGTGATTAAAATAACTGTTGTGGGTTTGGTGGTTTTTGTTTGGTTGTTTTTTTTTTTTTGATATTACACTTATGCTTAATTTTAGAATTGCCCTGTGTGTTGATGATCAGAATAGATTTTGTGCTCATAGCCAGAATCTGTTGGGACAAGAAGCTATTAAACAGAGACATCTTCAGCTACTTGGTTATGAAGTTGTGCAGGTAAAGTCCAAAGACAGTGATTTACTTTTGCTCTGGCTAAGAAAACAAAAAAATATTTTACAATACTTAAAACTGTAGTTTCAATTAATTCCTAAAGCAGATGTAGTCTTGTTCGATCTATATTAGGTTCTCTCTGCCTAGTTTTTGCCTTTTTGAGGGTGTACTGAAATACCTTTTTCTTCCTTGGATCAGTTAGTGTATTCTGTCTGTGTTTTTTGCAACACAATTGCTGTTTGGAAGAGTACTTCTCTTCTGTGATTAAGATTCAAATCTTGAATTAAAGGAAAATGTTTTGTAAGAGTTCATTACAATTGGATTTTTTAATTAAATATTTTTTTTTAAAGTTTGAAGTTTAAAAGGAGGACTTAAGAAAGAAGCTGATTTGTATTGTAAATAATATTTTCACAACAGAGTATAACCTTTATTTTACCTGTTGAATTAATAGAGGTATATTTTTCTTTAAACACACTTTGAATGAAAACTGTTACTTTTAGTTTCTTGAGATTTTATTTTCTGCTTATCATCACTTATTACATAAGCCTAGCTCCATAAATATTTAACTTTGTTTAAACTAAGTAATAGATATCACTTTTTAAACAGCAATCTCTGTTCAGGTCATTTACAGATCAATAGTACATTCAGGATTAAATCTTTAATTTTAAAACAAAAAGAGTATTTGATGTGTAATTTTGCATCTGCTTAATGAACGTCAGTCTTACCCAGTTGTTTATTAAAAGGCATTTCTAGCAATAATTTTTGTTTTGTTTCCAGATTCCATTTTTTGAGATAGAAAGTCTACAAAATGCCAGAAAAATGGCAGATTATCTACACAAAAAAATCTTTCTTTGTACTTATGGATTCAGCAGCTGACACTGGAGAATACTACTGGATCACAGGCTGGCCTTCTATACTACGAAGTGTAAATTCTGTGCATGGAAGAAGAAGTATTTTTTCTAAGTAACTCCACCTCAGATAATTTGAGCTTCTGAGTGTGAAACCTTCCAATATTTGGAACAATTGACATGTAAAGAGTAATAAAGAGCATCATATTTTCTTAAGATTTGTGTCAATACCTATTACCAGTTCACAGATATAAGTGCCAGACAGTCAGTGCTGCTTTTCCCTTGTATTTTTAACTGGTTCTAATTCAGAGATGCAAACAGCCACATGTGACTATTGAAGGATACCAGCCAGTCTGAATGTACAGGATATGCCTATAGAATACCTACTAATCAGGGCTTTTCTTGACAGTATAAGAAGAAATTGTGCAATTTACTTACAGCTGCTTATGTGATTTCCCAAGTGTTTCATAGAACTGAAATTTGAAATAGTTGCAGAAGCAGTATTGGCTTATTGGTTTTACGTAAGAGATGTAGAGTGCTGTTCCATAAATAGCAATGTCTTACAGAAAATGAGAGCATTTTTAATAAAAAGGATTTGCTTTACTTTGTAAAGTAACAGCTGCCACAGAATAATGGACTTGTACAACCAACTCTGTGGGACCACCCAATATTCCAGATATAGTCTGTTTGTAGTTTTGTCCTTGCTGGCAGTTTTAGCTAAACTGACTAAATGGGGTCATGTATGCACTCCAGAGTTTATCCAGGTTGCAGAAACTTTACACTCTGAAGCTCAGAAGAATGTTGTCCCATGGCAGCCCTTTTTTATATATGAACAGAAATTCTGGAACTGAGAACTAGAACCAGTACCCACTTCAGTCAGAACAAATGTGCCCTAATTTGAGTCAGTGCATTGCTTTGCAAATGATGAAGGGAAAACAGGAGAGCTTTGGTTCTGATCACATCATGTATACTTGATGAACTGCCATGTAAAACATATTCTGGTTAGCTTGTGCTTCCTCCCCGTGTGGAATTACTATCTAGGAATAGCAAAGCAGGATTCCCAGCATCACCTAGTTTGATTTTCACTGTTGTTTTGATACAAAAAAGGTGAAACTCACATCATTGACATTTATCATTGACATCATATTTCCCCAGGAGATAAAGAATGGGGCCATTTTTTTCCTTCCAAGGCTACTGTCAATAATTTGTGAGTTGCAAGTCTCTGTCAATTTGCCCAACAATCTCTGGAGATTACTGGATGCAAAATCCACATCCAGAACATGATTTACATTATATATGATTTATAGTATTATGCCGTCTATTCTGTTCGTGTTAATTTGTTGCATGTATAAAACCCTTCCTCACAGGAGTATGTCAACACTGACAGGTGAGGGAACAACAAAAGGTAATGAGATGCTTTCCAACAGTGAAGAAAGTGAACCATTCAGAACTGAATGAGAAACAAGTAGCAGGAGGAACAACCTGTGAAAGACCTTCAAAAGTGAGTAGGGATGAGAAGGGTGCGACATAAGCAAAGAAATAAGATAGGAAAACATAAACTGGAGTTTTGATGTTTGACTTTCTCCATGGTAGAAGTGAACTGGCGATGCCTATTTCTCACACAGGCCAGAAGGTGGTGGTATTCTCAAACAAATTTGATTTCCATTAGTTTTTCAAACACAGATGGTTTGTAAATATAGTAAGTCTACTTAAAAAAAGCAACTTGTACTGACTGCCCCAAAGTAAAAATAACCTGCTAAGTATATGGCCATATTCCATCTCATTCTTTACTGGTATAACTTTGATACTGATTTTTGAAAAAGCATTATGGTATTAGAAAATATTTCCTTCTCCCTTTTTTCTTACTATGGTCCCTTTCATTTAATGCTGCTGAATTTTTTTAGTGAAGTGTTTAGTTTATTTTTGAAAAGGAATGTAGCTGTTAATGTCCTTTTTTCCATAGCCCATTGAAGAGCTGCAGGTCATGTTTAATGAAAGTAACGAACACCTCTCAGAATGGGCTGCTATGTGCTCTGCTTCTCACATCATGCCAAACAAGTGCTATTGATTGCCTAATTTACTACTTTTTTACTTTTTCAGGTCCCAGATTAAGACGTTTTTTGTTTCTTTTTTTTTTTTTTTTCCCACTAGGTGTCTCACTGTATTTATAAATGACACAGATTTCCTGTGTCTAAATACCTGACAAAACCAATGTCAGTCACAGCTGTGGACTTCCAGTCCTTTTTCTGGTATAATCACTCTGGCTGTTCCTTTCTGAACAATACTGCCTCAGCTTTAAACAACAACAGAACCAAACTTGAGAACCAAACTGATGGATATGCTGCAGGAGAAACTCCTTCTGAAATTACCTTAAAATTTTAGTACTGGATTCCATGAAAGTACAAGGCATTAAATGTTCAATCAGATTTAGACATTTTTGCTAAACATACTTTTTAAGTGACTACTGCTCAAATCCTTGTGTTTTTTCCATCCTTTCTACCAAATTATTTAGTGTTTGTTCTGCTAGTATTACTCAGTGTACTGATTTGACCAGGAGTTTTCAGGAAGTTACAGTGATACTTCTGTGTAAACTTCCAGGGGTTAAAAATCGGAGGCTCCTGGGGAACTCCCCTTTCCATCTGAGCAGCTGAACAGGTAACAGGCTGGTCCCGCTCCGCCGTGTGGCCCCCGGGCCTGGCGGCCCGGCCGGCCCTGCCGCCCCTGCTGGGGAGGGCCGGCCCAGGACCGGTGGTGCCTCCGACCCCCCCCCACACATCGACTGCTGGCGGAAAAAAGGGAGAGGCTGCAGCTTAACATCCAGTGAAATTTTAAAGCCTAACCCCGAGCTGGCCAGGGCCAGGGGAGTCCAGGAATCCCCAGGAGTCCCTGGGAGCAGCCCCAGTCCACTCTGTTGAGACCTAGAGGGTGGGCAGGAGGCATTTATAAGCAGTTTATGATTCCTGATGGCCCGGATGCTCGGAGCTCTGACCTTTTCAGCTTCCTCCCCCAGCACAGCCTTGAAAATCTTGCCCCATAAGCCACAGCTGCAGCCGAGAGAGGGAGAGAGGACCTGGGCAAGATTTAACCTTTTCTTAGCAAGATGAAGCTTTTGGAACTCCCAAATTTTCCTTGAGAGAGAGGAAAGGACAGAATGATTTGGAACGTAGAATGACAGCATGATGCAAAGTCAGTGAAAGAATTGTTAAGATTATTCGAAGAACGGTTGAGGCGGTGGACAATTTTGACTGGCCTTCTCTGGATGTAAACCATGGAGAAATGGGCTGTTAAACGCTGTTTGGGGGAATGCTGGTTCTAGTCAAAGGTGGTGGACTGATGTAATTGAGATTTAATTGAGAATGTTGTAAAAGTCCCTCGCTCCTGGGATAGAAGGAGGTCTCAACTGTTTGAGACGCAGATTTGGTCCTTTGCTCCTAGGGTAAAAGGAGGTCTCTTGAGACAGAGACGATTTCAGAGACAGAAGAAGAGAATCTTTGTTGTAAACTAGAGGAAGCATTCTTAAACGGTACCCCAAATACGCTGAGAGGCCCATGAGTAGTCGTGGGAAAGGCTGCTAATGGGTGAGAGAGCACAATCTGCAAAATTCCGGGCAGTTGCAGATTTGTAACATTGGGACCACCAGACTTTTTCTTCTTGTAGCAAATGTCTCCAAGGGACACTAAGAGAGAGACTCATCTCCCAAAGTGATGAAAGATTATGTTTAAATGGTGAAACTGACTGAAGATCATAGTTTGTCTCTCTATGTTGGTTGTAGGAAAGTAACACCAGTGGGAGGAAGGAAGAGAAGGGTTTTGAAGTTTCAATATTTTTTTCTTTTTTTATTCTTTTAGTGTGCGTGTTAATAAAATCTATCTATTTAAACTTTAAAGTTGGGCCTGCTTTGCCTTTTCCCTCCTAATTCCATCTCACAGCAGTAAAGACACTCAAACCACTACACTAAATTTGGCAAACAGGATTTGGCGAACGTGAAACCACTACACTTAGTCTTTCTTCCCATTTTTTTTCTGATTAGATACAGAACCAATGATGATTTTCTTGTTAAATCAGTCAGACACCATTCCTATAGTGGAAGTCAGTGAAATGAATGTCTGAATTCAGCTAAACCTAGATTTTGTCTCTTCAAATGCTAAGTGCTCAGAAGTTCCTTTTAACTCAAGTTCCACTTGAAGTCTACTGAAACTGCTAAGCACATAAGCCCATACATTTTTGAAAATTCTGAGCTGAATATCCATTTCAGCTGTTGTGCACATAAAACAAAGTCTCACAATTCTTTAGCAACTCTGCAAGGATTGAAAAATCTGTGACCACTGATACCTTGAGGGTCAAGCTTGCTTAAATGTTAGGTCTGTGAATGGTTATGTAGAGGTGGTGCCGAGAATTGCAGACAGCTTTTGACCCAACAGGTCTCATTCCCAGCGTTGCTGCCTAAAATGTTCTAAAAAGCTCTTGTTGGTGCTGCTCTTCATGAGATTTTTACGAGAATGTAAGAAGACATGCAT
Source organism: Oxylabes madagascariensis (assembly GCA_013400675.1). Lineage (NCBI taxonomy): Eukaryota > Metazoa > Chordata > Aves > Passeriformes > Timaliidae > Oxylabes > Oxylabes madagascariensis. The sequence goes on along the minus strand of VYZR01010287.1, from coordinate 52,404 downwards.
TTTAATTAGCATGAGAAAAAGTGCAGCTGCTATTTCACCCTACTTTTAAACCAGATCATTCTCATTAACTAAACCGTAGAAGAAAAGGCAAAAGCACCACACTGCTTTTCAAAGTGTTGTTTTTTTTTTCCCAGATAGATGTTGCTGGCAATGACAGATAAACAGATTTTCCATGGATCCAGGCCTGGAGAAGGTTTTATCAATGAGCAGGGCAGCTGCCTTCGCCATAGATTGCTGCGTGCAGGCTATAAACCCTTGCATGCTCTCCGGTTGCTGGGTCTAAGGGCTTATGTGCGCGCTTCCCATACTGTGAAGAGGTCAGCACAGGAACCGGTCTTGCCATTTCCTGTGAAAACACAAAAGTCGCCTTAGAAGAAAATCACAGGGTGAATAGAAAACATGGCAGTTCTCTATTGCTAAATGTGCTGTGGCCAGGGGTAAAATAACTGACAGAACTGTACAGCATCTGCTATACGGATGTGTATTTCTTTAGTGCCCTTACTCTTCTATCCCTGCCCTAGTTTTTTATGTTATTTTTATCTTAATAAATCATGAATGTGTCGCTAGATGACAAGATGATAAGATATGGAGCTGTGGATTGATAATTTTTTACACAAATACATACACACACACGTGATTACCATGTGATTACTGGCAAACTAAATGCTAGAAAAGCACAAATTTTATTTTTATTTTTCTTGTGCACTGAATTGCATAATTCTTTTGAAAAATAGGAGAGATTTGTGCCCCTTGTTACAGGAACACCTACCCTGCTTGCACACTTCAGTGAAAGCACAGCATGAAAAAAATCAAAGCCGAAGAAAAACCCTGAGCAACCACTAGCCCATGCAAGCTTTCCCTGAAGGAAATAAGGCATATACTACTTTATTTCTGCACAATGAAAGGTTTTACTAAAAATACTTGTAGCTGTAAGATTACAGATATAACTGCTTTGCAATGATGGAAAGTGGACTTGATGAAAAACAACCTGACCAAGAAAAGATTTTAAGCTTGTTCTTAGTAAGCTGCACTTTAAGTGCCTGTGCAATCACTATCTGCAATCAGCAGCTCCTTCCTGTGTTACAGCAACGGGGAGCTACGGAGTCTGAAGGGAAAGACAGGATTTGTTTGTTTTTCTGTCCCTAACCAAAGGTCTCAGATTTATCAGGCTGCTAGTATGTTTGCACACTGACTAACACAGTAAGCCTTGGTCTGCAATGTGTTTTTCTGGTCTTACAATATAAATAGTATCTAAAAGGCAAATCAAAATGCAGATGCCACACCATAGTTCAAGTGCAAGCACAAAAAAATTTGCCTGAGCAAATCAGCACTTATGTCCTGCAAGGATGCATGTGGGAGCACAGATTGGAGGGATCTCATAGCAGGGCAGTCAGCTAGGAGACATTTCCAGCCTCATGGAAAGAACCTGAGGTTCTTGGAAAGATGCTGTGAACTACTTAAAACAAACAAACAAACCAACAAACTAACTAACTAACTAACTAACTAACTGACCCACTCAATAAAAAACTCATTTCAAAACAACCATTTATCCCCCAGTTCTCCTGCCCACCTTACTCCACCTTATTAAAAGCTATTCAGTATACCAACTTTTAACTCCAGCAGAATGAAAATTAAGTCAAGAAGACTTGCAGGCAAAATTAAAAGCATTTCCTCCCCTGCCCTAGCTGCGGATAAATGTTTAAAAATGAGAAACTAAAAAATCGTTGTACCATCAAGAAAGACTTTGCTAGAAATTCAGGGTTTACAGTGCTAATGACAGGCAGCAGTATGTAATTCCAATAGTTTGTGTTCCTTTTAAATAAATAAGATTCAGTTTTTAGCATCCTTGGTAGCACAGCGCTGACTGTGCACACTGGCATTTCATCTTTGTGGGTTTGGCATTCAGCAGGTTTCGGATTTTCCAACAGTTGGCTGGGAAGCATCCTGCTACTCGCCCTCGCAGCATGTAATTCTAGCACTGTTAGCACTTGGAATCAGCAATGGCAGCCCTGTGCACACACTCCACTGCAGTTACTCAGCTGCATGTAGCTAAACTGAGTATCTGTCACTTTATTCTTGAATTCCATGAGTGTACCCAGGCTATCTTCAGGAAATGAGGGGCTCACTTGCAGTGGTTTGCTTTTTTCCACTTCAAGTAAAGCAGTGTACTGTGGTGGGTTCAGTCTGTCTGCTTTCAGTGTTGTACTAGAAAGTTGTCAATTGTAGTATTTTTATTTATTATGTTTTATAATTTAGTTATTATTATATGAAGCCTGAGAGGCCCACTGTGATAATTAAAGAGAAATTGAGTAAGTGACCTGCACTGGTTGCATCCAGTGTTGGGTGTCATCACAGGCAGGAGGATCACGTTGTAGTATTAAATAGCTGTGGGTTTGATGTGTGTCCGTGCTAATTAAAGGGCTGGATTAAGGGACATCTGTTTGTGCAGTCCCTTGTGTGCACTGCCCAGCAGAGCTGGTATGAATTCTGGCCCATACAAGTTTGCTCTAGGAAGAAAACTAATAAGAAAGTGAGTTTTGTTGATACAAGAATTCAGTAAAAAGCTATAACTTTATATTGAGGAACTTTCTACATAGATTTCCCCCTTGGAAGTTGGGCTTGGTGCTAGGGGAATGGAGGTGAGGTTGTCTTTGTTTTGTTTAAATAAAAAGTTTAATTTCTAACTGGAGTAGTCATTTACATACATGCACAGATTTGCAGTTGAGTTATTAGGCATGAGCAGGTGATGCTAATGGGCACTCCTGGGCTTCCTTTGGGAGCATCTGAGACTTCCTGCACTGTCTGACAGAATTGAAGGAAGGGCATTATGGCTACACACTTGCACTGAAATGTCTGGCATATATAACTGCTAGTGAGATGAATCACAAGCAGTGAGCTTTGTCAGAAAAAAAAAATTTTATTGCACAGAAATTAGAGTAATTTGAACTCTTGTGTCACTCTTCCTTCTTCCTTCTCTATAATACATAACCATCAAAGTGGGTAGCCATCCCTAGCCTACCCATCACTTTTACATCCCATGAACCCATTGGGATTTTCAGGTCATTAGTACACAGAGGTTACCCTTCATTTGGTTTTTGGCAGCTTCTGCCTCTATGTGCAATTCTGTGTATGTATAATTATATATACAGACGCTTATATATACATGTGTATTATTCAGATGCTGCATGCAAAAATACATACACATACATTTATGCATATATATTATAGTATTTCTGTTTCCAAGGGAGTATTTACCTATTGGGCTACATATCAAACCCAGATTCTGCTGGCCTCAAATATTTGCCCATCCTTTCCCAGGCCTGCCCATGTGTTGTGATTGACCACACCTTTGCACTAGCTCCCTATGAATTTCCTTCCTGCAGGGCAATCTGGTATAGGTTTTCCTAAGAAACTCACCAGCTTCAGAGACTTAGGCTTTCACAGCAAATGCTGGTGTAGAGAGGGTGGGTGTCAGAGGAAAGCAGTGAAGTCATGGCCTCTGAATCCAGTCCTCTCAGGGAGAAGAATTTTTAAGCATCACAGAAATAACTGCAGAACTACCTGAAGTACAACTCTTGAGGGGCACAGATGGTTCAGAGTACATCCTGCACTCTGCAAGAGAGGATTTGCCTCTGCCCCCCTTGCTTTAACTTGCATATATCTTGTCACCTGGAAATCTTCAGGATATGAAAGAGCAAGAGCTAATTAGAATGTCTTCATGGGATAAAGCTTACTCCAAAACCTGCAGGCTGAGCACAATGATGTCCTCCTTCCAATTCCTTTCTTATCATATGGGCTACATTATAAAGGGTAAAACAATGCCTACAGCCTCCAGTCGTGTCAAAAAGTACAAAAATCCTTAAACACAGATAATTATGAATTTATCACAGGGTTACCTCCTCATGAATTTTAAGGCCATGACCCTTTGCGTGTTTTCTGTCACATCGCGGAAGATATTGGTCATAACCTTCAGACATTCCAAAAATGGCATCATAGGTGAAAAAATCTCCTGTCTTGAGAAAAGGGGAAAAAATGGCTAAGTCACACAATTGCTTTACTTCACAGATTACAGAATACATGTAGTCTAATCAATACCTAAATAGTGCATATATTGCATTAGATGATGGAAACTGTAATATTACTGACCTCATTAGGGAGTTTGGGCCAGTCCTTTTGAATAGTTTGCAAAATTACCTAATGACACATGGTATTAAGTTTGTTCAGCTCTGAAATTTCCCTTGTGCCAATTTATTTTGTCTCCCGTGTAATCTGTTGTAATTTTGGAAATTTAACTGATCTGTTTTAATTTTCTGCACTTAATATTCTCCTTCCTAAATTTGTGTATTTGTCCAATGATCTGGCACAATTTTGTAAACGCAAAAAAGGAACTTTCAAAAAGACAAAGGGACCCTGCACTGTAAACATAATTTAATTTCTGATTAGAGCAGAATTGAGAAACGTGCCACAGTGGTAATCCTGTGATCCAGTGGTATGCATGACACACGTATGTCAGGCATGAAAATAAGGCACTCCCCAAGCCATAATATTGTTGTTCAACTCTTGATATAGTTTGCATCCAAATAAGCAACATAAAAGATCTCCTCTTCTAACAGAGGTGTCTGTGAAATCCAATCAAGTTGTTCTCATAAATGGGATCAAAGCAATTTAAAAGAACTTTTCAAAGAAAACAGAACAAAATCAAAATCCCCCACTGAAATATGCTGCCAGTTGTTACTGAACTTCAGTAAAAGGTCCATATTCTGTTAAGCACCTCAATCATCATTGGCTTTGTGCATGGCTGACTAAAAGAATGGTGCGTTTTGTTGGGCTTTTTTTTCTCCTCTAATTTTACAGTGTATCAAATTTAACCTTTGAAAATCTCATGTACTTTGAGTCTTCAAATTACAGCAGTATTCTCCAAATATAGTCAAGTCATGGCAGGTCAGGAAAGTTAGAATGGTACCTACCATTAAAAGGAAACCATAGTTAAGAGCACTAGTGAGACACTGCTGTAATTTCAGGCTTTATTTGTAAATGTATCTTCAATACTTGGTTCTGCCAGGAGGAGAGATTATTTTGTATTTAACCTACCTAACCAATCACTTCTAAGAAACCATCGAGCTTCAGAGGATTTCAGGCATGTTCAAGAGCACCCTGCACATGATTTGTCATCTCCATGATTATGTCTGTGCTTCCTCGCTTCTCCTTTCCTCCCCATGCTACCAGTTCCATTCAGTGGGCATTTAATTTGTATTTGCTGCCAGAAATGTTATTTGCTTTTTGCTGGTATTCATGTGGCATTATTTTCTACTCGTTTCAGAGTAAGAGTGTCATTTGTTGCTTATGTCAGAGCTGATACTTCATCCTTCCTGGAACTCACAGACAGCCAGCCAGCCCGTTATATCAAAAACTAGCTCTGTCCCAGATAACTGTTTAAGGTTTTCTGCCAGACTTGTAGAGACAACACTTCATTGCTCAATACACTGATAACTTTCTGCTGCCGTTTCTCTTTGTTGTAAATGATAACTTGGTTGGCCTGGGTGGTGGTGGTGGTGGTGGCAAGCTGTTTCTTAAACCATCAGAGCACGTGAGTCACACAGAACTGATGATAAATGTGCACTCAGGGTTGGCATCCTCTGTGTACTGCTGCTAAAGCTAAATGCTTTGCAAGCATTCATTAGTATTCCAGACACACATAAAATAGGTAATAGCTTTCTCCACATCTCAGAAGAGGAAACACCAGGAAACACTGGCTACATTAATTTATGTAAAGCAATCCAGGGAGCAACTGTCCACCAAGGGATTAAAAGGCAGGAATTTCTGGTTTCTGGCCATTTGATGAGCCCATCTTCTTGCTACTTCTCTCTGCTTCAGTCTCTGATACATGGTTGGTTTTAGGTATTTGAGCTGCAAAAAGGAATGAGATTCCTTTTGCTCTAAAAATAAAAATATTCAAATTATCTAATTCCTAAATTGTGCAGAAGAGTGGGTTGAATCTGCTTCCTCCCCTGTGGCCAAGGTCTGGGCTGTGAAGAAACCTATTGAACAGCTGTTATCACTTTTTGTTTCCATGCCACTGGAGCAGCACTTTTCACAAACCAAGCCACTGGGAGTGTGAAAGCAGACTATATTGTAAGGAAAAGCTCTACCATATGGCTGTGCAGACTGGTGAGCTCCACCAGCCCCAAGAGCACCATGCCAGCCCTCTGACCTACCCTTGCCTTACTCTTGTTGTGCTCTCCCTACTGTTTTGTGAAGCATGGCACCAGCTCTGCCCATGCACCTTTGGGTCAGATCACCTTGCCAAGGTAATGCTGTAATCAACACCAAAGAGTCTGATATTAGAAATCCACTTACCTTTTAGCAGGGCCGCCTGGTCAACGCAGGAAATTTGCTGTTTGTTTTATGCCCAGCACAGTGCTCTAGTCTGTACCCTGCCCACATCCCAAGGATACAGGACCTGCAAACTCTCACAAACCACCAGTCACTGCTACCTGGTGCTTGGCGCATTCAGCAGCTTGTCACATGGGTGAGGAGCAGATTCATGGGTTGTATTTATTGTTATAAATTGCCATAGCATTGCTATGTTACATGGACATAATAGGCATTTCAGAACTTTTTTACACTGATTTTTTTTTTTTTTGAGCAAAAAGCCTCTTAACTTCAGTGTCTCATGTGACAATGTCTCATTCATAGGAAAGTTCACCGTCCAGGAACTGCAGCTCAGCTGAGGCAGAAAGTGTAAGATTGTTTTCATTTCTGATTTTAAATATGAGGACAGAATAAGGAACGATGGTGACATAATGCAGCAGAGTGAGGCTCCCTGCCAGCACACTTGAGTTACTAGATGTTGAGTGGCAGTGTACCACCTTCAGAACCATTCAGTCATGGAGGCATATATTGATGTTATTGTTTTGAGTAGCTTTATTGGTTTTATTAAAGCTGACCATGTGGAAAATTTATGCACTGCACATGGAAAATCTTTCCCCTCATATGAAAATGGGTAAGTTTCTTATTAAAGGGTTCCCAAGAGTGTTATGACAAAATCCACTGGTGCCGCATTAAACCCTACTGACAGATGATGCCTTTCCTAGTGTTCCTCCTAAAAATTCCTCACATTTCATTGATACCAAGTGGCCTGTTCATCGTCAATCCTTGGCAAACAATGTTTCTACCTTCTCTTCTTATCCAGTGGAAGGCCGTACCCTCATTTTCCATCCACAAGCAGCAAACACACTTTGCAAAGGCCTCTGATGGTCAAACCTGTTATTTTGGCATTAGATAGCCTAGTGATAGAGATTTATGTGCCACATTTCTGTATCAGAAAAAAATTCTTCACAGTGCGTGTGGTGAGGCACTGGAACAGGTTGAAATTGGGGATGCCCCATCCCTGGCAGTGTTCAAGGCCAGGCTGGATGGGACTTTGATCAATCTGGTCTAGTGAAATCTATCTCTGCCCACGACAAGGGGTTGGAACTGCATGATCTTTAAGGTCCCTTCCGACCCACACCATTCTATGATGCTATGACGATTTTTGGCACCTGTCTGACTAGGTACCTCATGATGAGGGCCGAGCTTTTGCGCCGGGTCGGAGCAGAGGGTCTACACTGCACGGAGACCCACGGGGAAAGCTTGGCCCTGCGCCGCTCCCGGCCTGTTCCCGGCTCGCTCTCTTCACTCCCTCACCTTGCACGGCCGGCTGAAATAGCTGAGCTCCGGAGGCACTTCCCGTTTGGGCGGGATGAAGCTGAAGGCGGAGAAGGAAGCGAGGGCGGGCCGCCTCCTCCCCGGCGCGTTGCCGAGCGCTTCCTGCGCCAAGCGCGTCCCGTCGCCTGCCGGCGTGCGCGGCCCGGGGGCGGCCATGCTGCCCGGCCGCCGTTACCTGGCGACGCCGCGGGGCCCCGCAGGAACGGGCCCCGCCGGGGAAAGCTTGGTAGGAACGGGCCCCGCGGGAACCGGCCCCGCGGGAACCGGCCCGGGCACCGCTGGGCGCGGGGCGTTCTGCACGGCTCTGTCAGCCTGAAGCGTGAATTCCTGGACACCCGATAGCGGAGTTGTGGTCTCAGGCTTGTGTAGCGGCTCCAGCTCCCTGGTCCTTTGTGTCCTGGGAAGCTGGGGAAGAAGGTTAGAGCAAAGCCTAGCCGAAAGGGACTGACTTTTTTTGCTGTGGCAGCTTGCACTAGGTCCCAAATTTCCCTCTAAGTGGATAAGTTGAAAAAAACACACCACAGTATGGAATTTCCACCAGAATAAGGAGCCAGTCTTGAGCCAAGTCTTGAGGAACTTGGGCTTCTCTCTTTGGACGGTAGCTCACATACTTGGGCACAGGCTTTCACACTCTTGTTGAACTCTGTCAGGCTTGGTGCTGTGACCACTTCCTTGGGGAGCCTGTTGCAGTGCCCAACCACCCTCTGGATGAAGAACCTTTGTATAATATCCAGCCTAAACCTCCCCTGACTCAGCTTCAGGCCATTCCCTCGGGTCCTGTCACTGTCGCTGTAGAGAAGAGATCAGTGCCTGCCCCTCCTCTTCCCCTCATGAGGAAACTGTAACTGCAGTGAGGTCTCCCCTCGGTCTCATCCAGGCTGAACAGACCAAGTGACCCCAGCTGTTCCTTATACGACTTCCCCTCCAGACCCTTCACCATCTTTGTTGTCATCCTCTGGATGCTCTCTAAGAGTTTAATGTCTTTCTGAAATTGTGGCACCCAAGCCTGCACACAGGACTCAAGGTGAGGCTGCACCAGTGTAGACCAAAGCAGGACAATCCCCTCCCTTGCCCGGCTGGCCATACTGTGCCTGATGCACCCCAGGACATGCTTGGCCCTCCTGGCTGCCAGGGCACTGCTGACTCATGTTCAACTTGCCATCGACCAGGACCCCCAGGTCCCTTTCCGTGGCCCTGCTTTCCAGCATCTCATTTCCTGGCTTGTATGTACATCCAGGGTTGATCCATCCCAGATGCAGAATCCACCATAGAATGCGTAGCCATTTCAGGCAATGCAGTTGGAAAATTCTCTCACATACTTACTCGTGTTAGGAGCACTGAAAATAAGTGTCTCCTGGGTGTAAATCTCTGACTGTAAAACTGCTCTGCCCTACTAGCACCTAGCTCCTAGTTTTGATAGTCACCCCATGGTTATCCTGATTTGATATATATATATCTAACTATGCCTGTGCTGCTTCTTACTGTGGTCCTTGGGGATCTGTGAATGGCTTGGTTTAGTTTACCTTTGTTTTCTGTAGCCACAGTTGTAGAACTACTGTCCTGTAGGCACAGCATTACTATTATCATTGCTACCAGTACCTTTTGGTAAGCACTTTCACAATAGCAGTCTCCCAGGCATCTTGAATTTTACCAAACATCCAAAATTTATTTTAAATCCTCCAACTTTCAGAGTACTAAAAATCTTCTTAACTGATTGTTTCAGGCATCTTGGAGCCAGGCAATAACTCAGGCCTACAAAAGTCTCATCCCTGTTATGTAGCTGCCACTCTCCCTTCACAAATCCACTGAATAACACAGACTCCTGCTTCTTTGCGAGTATAGCATGGAGGGTTTATAGTCTGCAGACTGGTGTGGGTGGTTTTTTTAATCATTTATGACAATTTCCATCTGCTTATCTAATAATGTCCCTCTACCAATTAATATCCTCTTCTTTCTGTAGCATGGGCCAAATTAGCACAGTGTAAGCGAGCAGTGGAATTGAAAATCCAACAGCTGCCTTACATCAGCTTCCTAAGCAGAGACCTGCTTGCCACTGTGCAAGTGCTTTTCTGTAGTTTAGTCCGAGCATAGAGAGATAGCAAGCCCATTTATAAAAAGCAGCTCAGCTGAAACTGCAGCTATAAATAGAGCCACAAGAAACCGCTCGCCAGAGATACCAGCTAAGCTAGGCAAGAGCTCTGAAGTCAGATCTGAAAGATTTCTCTCCAGTTTTCTTTCTACTGTTCTCATGTAGCTCATTTATATAGCCATTAAATTGATGGAATTTAATTGAATTACAGCCTCTGGATGCAATGCAGATTGTCACAAATATTGCTGAGTGCTTGCTACAGATTTGCCATACTACCACCCCCCATTTGAAACAATTAAAAACGATGCTTTACACTTAATTTTTCATTCCCAATGAAGGTATAAATACTTTTAGAATTATTTGAAACTTACAAAGGCTTTTCTTCCTGGTCACCTTTAGCGGACTCCCCAGAAGCAGGATATGAATGCCAGGGGGGGTTGTTCCAGTTGCAACCAGATTTTATTAATATGATACTGTTAAGTGTTTGTTTGTGTTATAAAATAGCATGGAAGGTCAGCCTGTTTCCTTAGTAACTTCAATGTGAACATGTGAACAATGGAGCAGTTCTAGTCTATATGGTGAAAACTATGCATTCAAGTACAGCTGAGCTAAGAGACCAAAGTGTTAAAAGTTGCTTTGAATTTGGTGTCTTAAGAATGAGAAGTTCAACTGCCTGCCCTTTTGGAGAGCAGTAATACACCCTCAGGTTCCACTGCAAAGGTGTCCAAGTTTTGAACATGTTGGTATGTACTTTTATAGCCATAACGTGTCTCAAAGGCAGGGTCACTGTTCTGAAATGTCAAACTGGTTTGCAGAATAACTGAAAAAACTTCCTAAAAGGAATATGAAGTAAATAATAATGGAGACAGGGAGAAGGGACACAAAAGAGACTGATAACAGGGGAAGGGAGACAGGATGGACACAAGAGAACAGGTGACATATAAATGGAAAGGGCATTGATGCACAGAAAAAACAGTAGCTGTTTTTTTACAAGCTGAGGTACTTGTTTTAACCTTATGTCACATAGAGCTGAGATGACAGCCTGCTGTCAAATTAAGGCTTAGCAAGCCCTCTCCTGTCCTAGCTCTTTGACTTCATGTATCAGTTTGCCATGTGGTCCTGACCTTCAGCTGAGCCATGAGGGAGAGACAGGAGGAAGTCTTTGCCAAATAGGTTCCATTCGATGGCTCTTGAAAGAGGTTGAAATAAAAATGGCTCAAAACCTGTCCCCTTTCTACTGCCGTAGTTTTGGATCAAGCCAATTGTTTCACTGAAGTGCTTGCTTCGTCTAGATCCTAATTACTGACTGAATGCCCACCTCAAACAGGAAGGCTCTTCAGGAGCATTGCATCCCTCCCACAGGAGACAGTTCTCAAAGAACTTCTCCCATGTGAATCCTTCTCACAGGCTGCAGTTCTTCATGAATGCTTCAGCGTGGGTCCCTTTCATGGGGTGTAGTCCTTCTGGAACAGGCTGCTCCAGTGCGGCTTACCCATGGGGTCCCAAGTCCTGTCAGCAAACCTGCTACAGCACTGGCTCCTCTCTCCATGGGCCCACAGGTCCTTTCAGGAGCCTCCTCCAGCACAGGCTTCCCACGGGGTCACAGCCTCTTTGGGGCATCCATCTGGTCCAGTGTGGGGTTGTCCATGGGCAGCAGGTGGATCTCTGCTCCACCATGGACCTCTAAGGGCTGCAGGGACACAGCTGCCTGACGATGGTCTGCACAACAGGCTGCAGGGTAATCTCTGCTCCGCTGCCTGGAACATCTCCTCCTTGTCCTTCCTTGCTGTCCCTAGTATTTCCAAAGATGTTTCCTCTCTTCAGCTGCTGTTTCTGCTGCAGTTTTTATCTCTTCTTAAATATGTTATTCCAGAGCTGTTGTTGATGGGCTCAGTTTGGCCCATGGTGGGTTGTTCTTGGAGCTGTCTGGCATTAGCTCTGTTGGACATGGGAGAAGTTTCTGGCAGCTTCTCACAAAGACCACCCATGTAGCCCTGTCCCCCTCTCCTTGCTATCAAAACCTTTCCACACTGCCCAATCCCAATATAGCTGACTGATATCTGCTCCAATTCAGAACAACATTCTGTTCAATAACTCTATTGGTAAGTAAAGTAAAACACATTTTTATACATGAGGTGACATAACTTTCATAAAATTGCTATTTGTATCGCTTTTTTGGAATCAAACATGAAAAATTCTAGTCCATGTCAACCTTTCGAAATACTTCACATGCATTTTTTCCTGTCAAAACAGAGATTTTCGTGAAAAGCATCTCAATGGCTACAAATAGATTTGAAAAATACTCCATCCAAAAAATTTCAATGAATTCTTGACAGAATCTTTGTTTTAAACCGGGCATCCTATAACAAACATAAAAGGGTTCATATCTTCATAGTTGCAAACATTAATAAAATGCCCTTATCTTGCATTTTGACATATCAAAAATTACATTGACCTGAATAATTCCTGCCTCTAAATTTGAAAATGCTTAAAATTAATATGTAGCAAATTTTGGGGTGAATTAGTTTAGTTGATTTATATATCACTTTTGACAAATCCACACAAATCTGAATTACTTCAAAGAACAAAAAATGATCTCTTAGTTACATATTTTGTTTAAGGCACATATATCTCATTCTACATTTTCTCCTCAGAATCACTCCACTAATTTAGAAAAAAAATGAAGGATAAAACAAAAATCCCCTAGACTTAAAATTGTTTGGGGCTCACCTGTAAAGTCTTGAAGGGTACTATCTACACCTAGACTCTGCTATCTGAAAATTAAAAATTAGTGTATGTTCATACATAACCATAACAAGAAGGAAAACTATGTATTAAAGTATGAGATAATAACAGCTTTTAACAGTAAATCTTCTGCTATATAAAGCATCTTGACAATATAGCTTATTATTTGTCCAGATATGAGGTTCTAAAAACAAAGCAGGAAAGACTTGCAACAGCTCTTCCCTCACATCGCGTTAGAGACAACCAGACTGCACTACCCGTGTCTCAGTGGAAAAAGGGAGGATTTGTAGATATTTTACAAAATGGACGAAGCATATATGAATACAAGAAAATGAAAAATGCTTTTCACATATCATAAATAAAACACTAATGTTTCTCTTTAGAAACAGCAGCTAAATAGCATTAATTTACAGGTAATCCAAACTATTTCCATTGTTCATAAAAACATCTGCAAGTCTAATCTTTCTTCCTGTCCTTTGGTAGCTCTCCATAAATTGGAGCAAAGCACTGCCATGGAAAGAGAATTCCAGCAGGTTTACCAGGTGTTCCCATTTGATTCTCTTTTTCCTAGACCACAGTGAATCACTCTTACATTGATCTTTTGGCTGCTGCCTCACAGTGTGAAATGTATTTGCATTGTACTTTTGGAAGTCCCACTCTTCGGTTCACTAACAAGCTGTGAACTATGTCACCAATATGGAAGTTGTAGAACTTGATGACTCTTACTGTGATGTGGAATATATGGAATGTCAAATACTGATTTACACCAATATCATAAAGTTTTTCAGGTTATGGGCTGATACATGAGTAGTGTTATATCCAGTTACTCAGGCCAAAATTGCTGCAGGAGGAGGAAATAAAAGTTCTTTTCGTAAGTGGATCTAGAAGCCAGTTAAACAGTAGATGTAAAATGTAGTGGAAGACAAGAGGTATTTATTAAATACAAACAGCTTCTTAGCACTAGAAAGAGTAATACTCAGCAACTGAAGGCTAAAGAGGATGGTATGCACCTTTCTTTGGGCAAAGATATGTGTATCTTTTATCCATTTTCTTGTTCTTCAGCAGGATTTGGCTGCAAGAATCTAAATGCAATTACAAAATGAAAGAACAGCAATGAAATATGAGTGTTTTGAACATAAGCATTTTCAGTGTCCTTGGAGGGCACATGTACACCTTTCTTTATATTTCATTGAACTAGTCAGCTCCCCACCATTCAGATGTTTTAATATTTCATTGCTTACAGAAATAATATTGTTTAACTTTTATAAAAATCACAGAAACAAGGCTATGGAGTTAGGTACAAGGTTTGTTAATGATGTGCAAGAATACAAATGAAAGCAATATCCTGTATGCACAGGTTATACCTGAAAGCTGCACATACGTACAACAGTATAATAGAATCAGCTTTACATAAGGGTTTTGATCCACAGTAAGAAATTATTGCATTGACCTGTGGTAATATCACAGCAATTTTTAAAGGCCCAGAGTAAAATCAAAGTCTAAGAAGGTGATCAATAACTTATTTCAGTATTCCCAGGACAAATTTATAGTAAGTGGTGAGGAGGGATCTAGGAGAAGTCTTAAGTGACATAGCTAACTGACAGCTAGCCAGTGACTGGGACATTGGTTTTGTGGTCATGTGAGCTATTTGGAAAGTCTTTAGTTCCACTGGAAAACATTTATCTTAAATTATTAATTAAAAGGAAGAAATCATAAAGACAACAAAAATATTTTTCATGACATTTTATTAGACTGAGCACCTGTCTTGAAAATTAATATTTAAAAGTCTCCAGGATTGGATGAAAAATTAAGTGTGTTATGTCCAACATAAGTGAAATAACTTACATTTTGCTTTTAGACTTACTTAAGGGGATCAAAATTCAGATTGTCTGTTTTACAGCAAATTAGGCACTTTGAAATCCACTGTCATTCCAATTCACTAGTGGGCAGATGGCTGCTGTGAGTAAACTGTGCCACATTCAGTGAGACTGGACTGATGCCATGTATTTGTGACCCACAATATTTGTGAGAACTTCAAAAAGTATACCAGTGCTATACAAATGTATGCTTCATGAATGAGCAGTCTGAATACTTTTTACATTTCAATAACATGCCAGACGTAACAGTGCATAAGTTGACTTCCATATTCATATGGTATCACTCAGAAAAAAATCTTGTAATTATATGCTATTTTGTAAATAGTATTATTTTCTCGTTAGGATGCTATGACTAAAAGAATTGATTACAACCATGCAAAACGTAGTTGTTACTATCTGTGCTTCAAAGGAGCATAGATAGTAAACTTACCTACTTTTACTGTCTTTCACCTGGCTCATCTATGAAACTCTGCAAGTATGATACTTTTTAATTCAAAGGGATTTAAATTAAACTCAGATATCCCCAAAATAGCATTTTACTCATGTCCTAGTGAGTATAAATGAGATTATTACTTTAAGTGATAAATGAGATTATTACTTTAAATATCCCACAAAATCCAGCATTATAAAGGTTAAGTGAAAGGCATGCAAGGGCAAAAGAGGTTGTCACAGTGCAAAACAGAACTTTTTCTTCTGTTGTACATCTTCTCCTTGTTACTGTTTAAGCACTGCGGGCCAGTTGTTAAGTAGCAGCACTGCTACTGTTTTCAGTATCCCCCACTTTGCTTGTGTTTATGGAGCTGAGATCAGTCTTCTGTATCACCTAAGTAGTAAGTGACTGCAAAGTGCCTAGGGTGCCACCCATGACTGAAGACAGTAGAGGTGATTTAGTTTCTCAAAGTCTAGCAGATATTACTGACCAAGGCTGTTAAGATAGCTGGCCATAGCCTGGCTCAACATCTAACTACTGAATAAAAAGCAGTGGCAGCAGCAGAAAACACGCAGGTTTAGAGCAACAGAAGCCAAGGAAGGAAGCAAAACTAAGAGACAGCAACAGTAAGACAAAGTACATATAAACTTTTAATGAATTAACCTTACAAAAGACAATAGCTTCAAAACATTTGACACGTTTGTACAAAACTATTCCAGCATTGTTAGTTCTCTCTTCAGAAAGAATGCCAGCAAGCCACCCAACGTGTCCCTGGCTATGAGATGCAACTGGTGATCACATCCAAATCATGTGTGGACAGAATAAACCTATTTACAATACTGTATAATTTAATACCAGATTAGTGGATGCTATTGGGGAATGACTGTATTTTCCAGAAAACACCATGCATCAGAAAATAGTATGCACCCCTAGCTTTATTGCCTTTTTTCCCCGCATTTGTCACTAACACTTCTCTTTAGTCCTTTCAGGATGCGTTACCTCCTTTTGATTCCTATTCCTTCTTTTCTTGTCTTTGAATAACAGTGCAAGTAGCAGTACAATCTTCCAGTCCTATCGCGTACATCACAACTGTCCTTGCACATAGAAATATCAAGGTGCAAAATGATGGCTCATGGGACTATTCTGCAGCCATATTAAAATAAGTGCCACATACCAGAAAATAGCACGCATGTT
The DNA here is from genome assembly GCA_013400675.1 of Oxylabes madagascariensis. Taxonomy (NCBI): domain Eukaryota; kingdom Metazoa; phylum Chordata; class Aves; order Passeriformes; family Timaliidae; genus Oxylabes; species Oxylabes madagascariensis. The sequence goes on along the minus strand of VYZR01010287.1, from coordinate 36,362 downwards.
AAGGGCCAAAATGTAGTTAAAAAGTGCGTGATACTTTCCTGAAAGTACGGTACTGATGACACGTACAAGCATCTTCAAGATGCCACGTTCCCTTGTGACAGGGATCTTGTCATTTCTGTATGTACAAAGTATGTCTTTAATTCTCCTTTTCCTTTTACATTTATTATTCCTCTGCAGGTGCTCATGTACCCCAGTGTTTGCAGGACGTTGTTTGTCTCCTCTGTAACCTGCAACAATACAGTAATACAGCCAGTGTTGATAACAAAGCAGAGCAGAATCCTCTTCCAGAGTGTGAAGAAAATATCATTTTCTTTTCAGTTATAAGGGGTTTGCTGTAATGCTCATAAGGCCTTCAAGGGTCTTGAGTGAGGTTTGAACACCTGAGCTTTCAAGCAGTCTGTTGCTGGATGCCCATTCTAATCACTTACATCAAATATCAAATCTGGTGTAACCACTTCTGTACCCAGGGTTGCCAGCAGAGAGCTTGTAGATAGATAAATGGAGCTGGGGACAATAGTCTTCCTCACAAAGCAGTTTCCTCAACTTCAGGAGCTTATTTTCACTTGAGTAGATCTAAGCTTCCCCATCTTTCTGCAACTACTAAGGCTGTGTAAATGAAGTGATGGTAAGGTGATGGTTAGCATCACCTTTCAGAGCTGCTGTTGCCAGTTTCTCATAACTGTCGGTGAACCAAACTTTAGGCTATTCTGCCATTTTAAGTAAAAGCTCACTAGCACAAAATCAAGACTTACCTGTATTTTGTCCAAGACACCAGTGCTATCCATCCTGCTGGCCACATTTACTGTATTGCCCCATATATCATATTGTGGTTTTTGAGCTCCAATTACTCCAGCTATTACAGGTCCATGGTTTATACCTGAAAAACATCAGAACTTAACATTACCGATGAAGAGAAAGGCAAAGCTGGTGAAGCCCCTGGAGCACAAGTCCTATAAGGAGATTCTGAGGGAGCTGGGTTTGTTCAGCCTTGAGAAAATGAGGCCCACGGGAAACCTTATCATTCCCTACAGCTATCTGAAAGGAGGCTGTAGCCAGGTGGGAGTTGCTCACTTCTCCCAGGCAAGCAGTGACAGGATAAGATGACAGTCTCAAGCAGTGGCAGGGGAGATTTAGGTGATTATTAGGAGCAATTGCTTCACCTGAAGGGTGACTAGACATTGGAATGGGCTACCCAGGGAGGTGGTGGAGTCACTCTCTCTGGAGGTGTTTAAGAAAAGATTGGACGTGGCATTTGATGCTGTAGTCTAGTTGAAATGGGGGCATTCAGTCA
>VYZR01010285.1:25499-37842 GCA_013400675.1 Oxylabes madagascariensis | reverse complement strand
TGATTAGGCATTGGAATGTGCTGCCCAGGGAGGTGGTGGAGTCACTGTCCCTGGAAGTGTTCAAGGAAAGTCTGGACATGGCAGTTGGTGCCATGGTCTGGTTGACAAGGTGGTGTTCGGTCATAGGTTGGCTTCAGTGATGTCAAAGGTCTTTTCCAAGCCTACTGACTCTGTGATTCTGTAACTGCTCCCTCAATCTTTGCCATTGCCTCACCTTATGGACCTCCTGGTCTGTACTGAAGAGAAATTAAATTACCATATATTGCAAAATACTTACTGGGTTAATAATATTGGTGTGATTCTTGTTCTTAGCATATAGCGCACTTAAATTTGTGAGCTGAACTAATGTTTCAGCATGTGTTTTGAGGCAAACCTGTTTGATCTAGCTAGCTGCTTAGAAATATCTGGCCCTCATCTGTATAGTTTGGACTAATTAACTGGACCCTTAAAACACACCTGTGAGGCAGGGAAGTAATAATATTCTTAACTACTAAATAGGGAAGCAGAGGCTTTGGGTAGATCTTAAGTGACCTGCTGAAATTTCAACAACCAGCCATATCCCTCCTTAGTTCCAGTGCACTGTCCTATGCATATATTCTGAATAGTCTCAGATAAAAAGAATGGTCTGAGCAAATTTTTTACATTGTTGCAAGTTTCACAATGTTTTCTTAGCTCTGGTCCCCAGAATTGAGAACATACTGAAATTTCAACTGTCTGTAGCCTTAATTATATTTGCAAGTCTGATGACATATTTTCCAGGACTACTTTTTTAACCTGTTACGTTTTACAGTTGGAATAACTCTTTCTTGTTTTGTGTACGCTGCAAACATACTGGGTAGTCTCTGTCACCCACACTACTCATCTTTAGCATTCCTTATTTTCTGCCCCTTGAAGTAGATGCAGTTGCAATGCACTTTACCCTTTGAGACTTGGTAAATAGTTTTTCAATTCAGTCTCTTTTAAAGGCTGTGATGTTAGATTTAGTGTCTGTAATCTAGGATTCAGTTTTCAGCTGAAATCTCTCCATGGTATCTAGATCATATTTATTTTGGGCCCATAGGTGTGTAGACTGAGAAACTAGAAATATGTAACCATTTTCTTTAGTAAATGTGGCATGTTATGTTTACATAAACTAGGTCCTGTGAAAAGTAGCATCTCCATCAATTCTACTTTTCATCCATACCGTGCAGTCAGTTGCTGCCCATAAGACACATTTGACAAGGGGAAACCTTTAACTGTAGGTGTACCTTCAGTGCAATGATTTGGGAAAGACATACGTTACTGTGTCTTTTAAACAAGGAAACTAAATTGTTAACACAAAAAAGTGACCAAAAGTATATAATAAAGATTGTGCTAGAAATACAGGGAGTGAGAATTTATTCCATTGTTATATCAGGATTTTTCCTCAAAATTATGTCAGAAGGAGGACCAATTGTTTTAATTTTTGTGGTGCTTTTTGCTGACTTCCTAAAGCAATATTGAAAAAGACCATTCTGAAAACCTTGACACTCATTAGAACATCTTTTGTTTCCCCCAATAAGTATGTTCTGCATTTGACAGGGATTGAATCTGATGATGTGCATTGAAGCACTACTCCTAATAAAGTCTTCAGAACTTCTATAGAAAATATAAGTGTTGAAGTAGAAATTTCATATAATAAATTGATAAAATGTCCTTTCCTCTCCGCAACGTTTGGATATTTGTGTGTGTTTGCACCTCTGACTAGTGCTTGGGTGTAAAAAGGATCACGGAAATGTGTAAACTGTACAAAGTCCAAACCAATGTCAAAACAGGGCTGCTTTTTATAGGTGACAGACCAGCAGTTGATTTTGCTGGTTTTATAACACTGTGTATTGGCTCAAAATCTGGCTGTTCTTGTTTTTGTTTTGTATTTAACCACTTCTCAATGAGAGAGATTCAGGAGAGAGCAGATTGTTCTTATTCATTGTCGGTGAAGTAAAAATGGAAATTCTGATTAATGTCAGTTAGTATTTTGAGCATATAATGATGTATCTGATTTGGACATCTATTTCTAAGCAGTATTCCTTGCTTCATGTAAGGTGAGATCAATGGTGAAATTCAATTTCTGCACTGTACTAATTTATTTAATGACTGCAAATAAGATGAAACTAATGGAGTAGGAACTAGTAGTGGACTTAAATCTGAAATTCTCCTATTTCCCATAAAGGAGTCTGGTCCTTCATTGTGATAGATAGAGTTAGGTATTTTTGCAATTTAATAATACGATCTTTCCCATCTCCTCCTTGAGTTAGCAATTCAGGCATTTATATTTGACAGTATTTACTTAATATAAACCTAAGTTCATTTATTATATCTTTATTTTTAATTCATATACACTCCAAGAAAAAAAAATCAGAAGAAATTCCACCACAAAAAACTGCGTTAAGATGGAGTCAGATTTGCTGATGTCCTTCTTACAGAAGATTATTAAAAAGGAAGTCATGTTGAGGTTCTTTCACGATCTTTAGGAATTACTTCCTCTTTTGGACAAGATAAGTGAATCAAAAGGAAAAAAAAGAGCAACTTAGCATCTGCAACTCTGACCATGTATACTTTATTTCTTGTGCTGTGCTGTAAGGTATGTGACTAAGTCTGTCAGATGTCTTAGGAGGATATTTTCCTAACACGGTGTTTACTCCAGATTAACGCAGTATTTTGTTTGGAAGTATGTACAGGTAGAAATAGAATATGAGAAGTAAGGTTGATGAAACAAGTGTTGGACATTTCTATATTTTTATACATTATGAAGGGCATTTTTGAAACTTTTCTTGCAGTTTTAGTAATTATTTAGTGAGGTAATATACATATATTGTGACGATGTTTTCCGCTATATCCATTACTTTGGTGTAATTCTATTTTATGTAGCAAATATGTGTATATAGAAAGAACATTATGTAAAAACTATGATTAAAAAATAGACTTAAGCCCTTCAGAACAGGGACCGTCTTCCTCTGTGTCTACAAAGTACTAAATGCCTTGGGGTCCCAGCCAGAGCTCCCGTCTGAGACCTGTAGTGACCAAATTGCCAAGTGAGCAGTGTTGGGGGGAAGCAGCTCCTCTGCTTTCCACGAGAAGCCTTAGTATAAAAGGTGCCGTGAAGCTCACCCTGCCGATCCCCGGTGCTGGGGCTGTGCTGTGTACACAGCCCTGGACCTGCCAAGCGACCCAGAGAGCCCAGAGTCCATGTATCCTTTGCTCCGGTCCTTCCCCTTGGCAGGAGGAAAGGAAGTGTGACAAGGAGCTTTGATGTCATCAGGAAATCTTCCTTGTTAGCAGGGTGCCCCTTTCCAGAGCTTGTTCAGTCTGCATGCAGTGTCCTTTGAAGCCAAACAAATGATTCCTGTTGACTTCAAGGGCCACTGGATATGCTTCTGCAAGATCAAGTTCTGCTGACGTAACAGCTCTGCTACACCTGAGGACCTGGTTGGTCAAGTTCTTCAGGAATAGTCTAAAAAGATGTAAAAATATAAATATATTTAATTACATGTACTGAAAACCAAATCCTATTTGTTGTGGTCAGAGTTCAGATAATTATGGGAATTTTGATTTCTTAGTCATACTTGCATATATATTGCTTTAACTATTGTGTATGAAAGAGGAAGTGATTCTAAATGTGTGAAAGATCAGGACTACACCTGGTTTTTAATGGTTATGTTATTTAGGAATGGATGTCAGCGAATTTAACTCCATAATAATGCAGTTTTTTTGCATTGGAATATGTGTGCATATCATAGACCCACATTTTATATATAATATATTATATATTTGGTACTAACTTCGTATTTTGAAATTTTGCCAAATCGCGAACACAGATGTTCTCACTTGTGAGACTTTGGTACTTAATACCTGAATGTATAAGAAATGCTCTGGTATGAGAGGAAAGAGTGTTGTATGGTGTCCCACAGTCCAGATGGCTTGACCAGCAGGCACGTTGCCTTTTTCACGTCTCGCTTCATTGCAGCATCACCTTTGGTCTCCTGGAAAGCAGTCTGTGTCCCAGCCAAACTGCAGGCCAGCTGTGCACCGCGCTAGCGTCAAAGCTGACTGGTAGTAGTGATACAGTAGTCACCAGTGTGCCACAAATGCATTTATTGAATGCAGAAATAGACATTTCTACAAAGGCCAAAATCTTTTGTTGTATGTTCCTTTCTCGTCATTACATTGTATCATATTGTAAGATTATTGTATGTCCTAATTTGCATTATGAAATGTTTTTTCCTACTTAAAGGCATAAATATAGGAACTTTGTATAAAGGTAGCTTTCTAGATTTTTATTTCTTTTATATAAAAAAGTCTAAACAGTGGGAGTACCATTGCCAAATTGTTTATAAAATTTCAAGTCATTTTCCCTGTTCAATTAATTTGTTTTTACAAACATTCCGTATTTCTTATACTATGCAGAAAAAGTATGTATTTTTATGCCATTCCACATTAATCTTAAAAAAAAAAAAATCACTTATTTTAAGCTGTCATTATTGAGAAAGCTTACCAAATGTGCATTTTTAAAAAATGTGTTATGTACATTTTCCCCCTTACCAGTGCCAACTTCATTTGGAAAAAAAAAAAATTGTAGCATGGCAATAAACTATTGATTTTACATTAAAAATTGTCTGTGGGTTACTTCAGTAGTTTGCAATATGTCATTGTATTGTGTTTTGTTTGTATAATCTTTTTTGCTTTTCTTTAAATCATTTCTTCATGTACCTCTCTCTGCCCTGCTCCCTGCCTCTGTATTCCTCTCATTATTCAGTAGTAAAAAACCCCCCCAAACTGATCATGGTGATCTGAAGTCTGTAAATTCATCTCCAAGATTTTGTTTCATTTCTGCTGGTTTTCTGTCACATCGTTGTCATGCACATAGATTGAGATTTTTTTTTAGAGTGAGATTTTTAAAATGCATTTTTTTCTTCACATACAGTGCAACTTGAAAAATTGCCTGTGGCACAGCAGAGGTGAGGGCACTGCACAGCTGAGAGAGGCAGGAGCCCAGAACCAGCACTGCTGCTGTGTTCTTCCTATTCTGGTGTCACTACTTTTACACATTGTAAGTCATAGCTTAGCAACGGCCAAAAGCCCCTCAAACAAAATTTACTAATTTGCTGTAGTTTTTCTGTGAGCATTGGATCTTTCAAAGGCCGTAACTTGGATAAGTCTGAGACACTTTAAAATCTTTTTTCTCCCAACTCACCACAGTAGCAGCAAATGTGAATTAAAATGAATTATTACTTCACTGCAAATTTTAATGAATGCTGTGATTCTGAGAGAAGCTGTTTACATTGTTTTAGTTGTATTATTTGTCCTAGCCAAAAGTTTTCTGCATAACTACGAGGAAAACTGAAGATACTTAAATTAAATGAGTAGGCTAGTTTTCAGAACAGGGTTGTGGAGGGAAGCGTATCTAACTCTGAAGAAAAGAGGACAAAAAGCATAACGGACTCAAGAACTAATATTAACTAGATATCGACAGAATTAGCAATTAGGTGAGAGTTGGCAGTTTTAGTCATGTTCTTTTTTGCTGTCTCTGGCCAGTTTGAATCTAGAACAACTAACTTTCCATATATCCCAAGAGTTTAGTATCTAGCAGCAAGAAGAGGGATACCAGCTGGAATTAATTCTTGAGGGTGAGTCATACAAAATAATACAGTTTGGTTTTGGTCTTTATTTCTTTTTATATGACCAAGTAATGAGCTTTTAATGTAGAGGAAAAACAGTGACAAAGCAAGGTTTAAGCGTTGTCTCACACTAGCCAAGCTGCCAGGGGAATAGTTACCAAATTTTCTGTATTGAATGGCAGAGCACATTGAGTGGGATTGCGCTGGGCATCTCCTGTTCACTGCTTGTAACAGGAGACGTGGTCTAAGAGCAGCCATCTGGGATGGGCTGTCAAGCGCACGGGAGGCCACAAGCAGTAACTAAAAATGCTTTTGACCTGAGAAATACTTCCAGGAATATCCCAGAACCGCAGAATCATGAAACAGCTTGAGTTGGAAGGCACCTTAAGAATCATCTAGCTCCCAACCCCCGGACGTGGGCAGGGACACCTTCCACTCGACCATGGTGCTCAGAGCCCATCCGGCCTGGCCTCGGACACTGCCAGCGATGGGGCACGCACGCTTTCTCTGGGCATCGTGTTCCAGCGCCTCTCCGCCCAGCGTACGTAATTTCTTCCTCGCAGGTCTCCGCGCCCCAGAACCCGTCCCAGGCCCGGCACGCTCTCGCGTCGAGGCGGCGCAGCCGCTCGGGGCCGGACTGCGGCTCCCAGAGCGCCGCGGGCCGCAGGAAGGGGCGGCCGCAGTGACGCCAGTTCCGGAGGAGCTCGTGGGGGCTGCGGCGCGGCGCTGGTTCTCTGCTGAGGAGGGGGCGCACGGCGGGTCCCGGCGGCACCGGCACCATGGTGAGCGGCGGGGCGGTCCGGGCGGCTTAGCCCAGGGCAGGGCAGGGCCGGGCCGGGCCAGGGGTGCGGTGGGGCCGGGCGGGGCCGCGCTCCACGCGGGCGGGCGGGCGAGGCCTGCGGGCCGCGCCCTCCCTCAGCCCGCGCCGTGCCCGGGGCGGGAGCGGCGGGGGGGCCGAAGGGTCTGGAGCCGGGGCGAGGCCCGCGCGCGGTGACCCCCCCGACCCTCAGAGCCCCGTTCGGGTATTTGATCCTTGTGCGTTTAAAGCCTTGGGTGCTTGGCCAATGTGGAATAGCCTTAAAGGCGGATATTGGTTACTGCTATGATTAATATATTAATTAATATATTACGCATTAATATGTATTGATAGGAAGAACAAAACCCAAAAAAACCAACCAAACCAAACAAACAAAACAAACCCCAAACGCCCAGGTATCAAAATGCTAAAGCCCCGGTATGGTCAGTGAATAGACCTGTGCTGGTTGGTGCTGGCCGTGCCTGCCCTCGGGCGGTGTGGCGGGGCCCGCTGGCCGGGCGGGGCAGGGCGGCGGAACACGCTCAGCGTGAGGGGATGTGCTGGTAGGGGCCGTGTGCGAGCCGGCTGCGAGCGGCTGCGCTCCGTCTTGTAATCCCTTCACAAGACTATGAGACTGCAAGACAGATTTTTAAGAACCTTCACTGTTTCTTAAATATACCTATTATCGCAACAAAATGGGATATGGAAGTAATTTTACTAATAAAAACATTGTTTAAGTTGTTAGTGTCAGGGATTTGCTTTTAAAACTCATAGTTTTATTGAAACTAAAACAATATTCTTACCTTAACTGTGTTTTAGGCATCCATTTCCCTTGCTCCTGTGAACATTTTCAAGGCTGGTGCAGATGAAGAGAAGGCAGAAACAGCCCGGTTGGTAAGTTTAATTCTCTGAGAAACTGGTAGTACTTGAGATCATTAAACTGTCTTTTCTACTTCTAAAAATAGTTTTGCTGTATCGTGATACGGAACATCTGTCTTTAACTGGCTTTTCTTGTTGCATGTCTGTGAACAGAAGGGAGGAGGAGTGTTGTTTATACTGAAAATTAGAGAAACTCTTCATTGTCAAAACCAAAGTACCTCTAATGGAGCTCGGAAGACTGGTATTTATTGGGTAGCATTTCTCCCGGCTTTGAGACAGGTTTATGGTTTCTGGGAGATTTAAGTATATTTGATCTGGTTATCAAAATTTAGCAGTTAAGAAACTTGCCGTAAGTTAAGCCTCTGTTGAAAGAGGTAGAAGGGTTGGTTTAAATGTCAAAAGCTATGTGATAGTGTATAATTCTTATATTACAGTGGAAATGAATTGTTCCCTGAGGTATATTTATTTTCGTTTCAGTCATCCTTTGTTGGTGCCATTGCCATTGGTGACTTAGTCAAGAGCACCCTGGGGCCTAAAGGCATGGTAAGACAGCTGCAGGCTCCCAGGAGTCATACCTGTTAATTTAGCTTTAATAGTTACAGTGCGTTTTCAAGCAATATTTTAAATCTCGCATCTTGCAGGACAAGATTCTTTTAAGTACTGGGAGAGACAGCTCTGTGACAGTTACCAACGATGGTGCAACCATCCTGAAAGCTATTGGAGTTGACAATCCAGCTGCCAAGGTCTTGGTTGGTGAGTTCTTGGCTTGACATTTCTTAATTTGTAGCTCTGTTACGGAGTTTTAATTTGTTCTTAGAAAAGTTTTCATGAAACACTATGAAAAATTGAAGGGAGAGGGTGTAGAAATCCTGAAATAAGAAGGTCAGAGTGCTGCAAGAGTTGTGGCGTTCTGCAAAAGTGAAATTGTGGTGTATGCTGCTCTTCAAAACTGTTTCTTTCTTTTCCCTCAACCCTGCTTTGTCCCAGGAGTCAGAAGGGACAAAAGACAGCTGTGTGCCCCTCTTTTTTTGCAGTGGGAAAATTTGGAACAGAAATCTGTGCAGCAACAGAAGTTCTCTCTGTTTCTCCCAGATTTAAATCTCTGTCACTCAGAGAGCAGTGTTCTTCTGTATAGAGTTTACCATTGTGAACAACTGTTTTACTGTGCCAGTCATCCACTACTGGTGACAAGCAGGAGCCTGAACTATTGGGTGTCAGGTTTATTAATGATTTTGTGTTTGCTGTGTCCAGGTTTATCAGCAGTTCCTGTAGCAGACCTGGTTATTATAGTCTCTGTATCTGTACCTTAGAGCTATACCTTAGAGCTTCTATCCAGCTGTACTTCCTTTTGATAACCGTCTTTTGGGTGGGGAATAGAGGGGAGCATCTTGACCATCACCAGGCTGCAACTGGTGTGTAGGTTGCAAATAAAGAGCAGGAATTTGAAGGATGCTGAATTTCATTTGCATCTCTTGTTTTTCTGGGTTTTTTTTTTAGAGTTCCCTCTTTACACAGAGAGTAAGATCTGTTTTTCTCGTCCAAATTAATGCATGAGAAAAATAACATTAATACTGTGTTTTGCTTCTTCAGATATGTCAAAGGTTCAAGATGATGAAGTTGGCGATGGAACTACATCTGTCACAGTGTTGGCAGCTGAATTACTGAGGGTGATGTATTACGTTTTTTCAGATTTTGTCAATGTACTTCTGTGATACCACCAGTAGGAGGAGGTGTGTTACCCTATGTTTGTGAAAGAGCTTCCAAAGCATAGAAAGGAATAACTTGCTCTGTTGCTGTTGAACTTGATAGGGGGGAAAAAAACAACCCTTAGGTATTGCGTCATCATTTTTGGGGTATTATTTTAGACTATTATTCCTTTTATTATTTTTTATAAACTCTGAAGTGTTTTAAGTTGACTCTTACAGCTCACTTCCTGGCTATTGCACTGAGCAGTGTGCAGTACTGCTTAGTTGTGAGGCTCAGTCCTCTGAAATCCATTTCCATAGAAAAAAAAATCCTGCTAAATTCTGTTCTTTGCTCGAGACCTGAATTCATACTCTTCCTTTAAACTCTGTATGGATTTTATGCTTATGGAAAAATTTACACTGCCAAACTCTAAACCTGAAATTACTGTGAAAGAGATTTGAGAAATGAGTATTTCTTCCTTGTAGAGCTTTGTTAGAAAGTCTGAGCATCACGGGTCCAGGAATGGGGATCAAGATGGTCTTAAGGAATGATCTGTCAGCTTGCCAAGTTCCTCAGAAAAATGAAGAAAGCTTTCTTCAACTGCACTTTCAGTTGCATACATAAATGAACATGTCTTTTCTAGTTAGTGTGAATGTACTTTTTGGGGGGGGAAATAATTATTGATTTCATTTAAATAGGAGGCGGAATTACTGATTGCGAGGAAGATTCATCCTCAGACCATCATTGCAGGCTGGAGGGCAGCCACAAAGGCTTCAAGAGAGGCACTTCTGAAAGCAGCTGTGGATCATGGGTTAGTAATGTCCATTTGCTGTAACTCTTCATAAAAAGCTACTCAAGATCAAAAACATCAACGCAAATTACAGTCCATTGCTAAATTCTTCACTCTTATTAAAGCAGTGTGAAGGCTGAGTTAATGAAATGTAACAGTTGAGAAAAAAATACTGTTTTTTTTTTTTTCAAATTAATTAAAGAAGCTTTACGATACTCAAAATTACGTATGATGTGCAGAAATGAAATACAAGCTGTAATTTGCTCCTTGGAACAAAGATCTGAGCTGTTATTTCAGATTTTGTACTCAGATTTTAAATACAACTATTTCCCATGCCCAGTACTTCGTGAGCACAAACTTTCTAAAGCTGAATGTGAAAATTCTAACAAAATTTGCATTTCAAATAGAAGGTTGTATTCTGGGACGGGGAGAGATTCTGCACAACTTTCCTCAAAATTGAATATGGTCCATATAGATAGTGGCTAGAAGAAGCGGGCAAAGACTCATGGTGGTAGCTAGTGATAGTTAAGGCTTTCAGACTTTCCATTTTAACTGAACTGTCTTTATTTCAGTAATGATGAAGTGAAGTTCCGTGAAGACTTGATGAACATTGCGGGAACAACTCTTTCATCAAAATTACTTACTCACCATAAGGATCACTTTGTCAAGCTAGCTGTAGAAGCTGTTCTTAGGTTGAAAGGTTCTGGTAATTTGGAGGCTATCCATGTCATTAAGAAACTCGGTGGAAGTTTGGCTGATTCCTATTTAGATGAAGGTAAGTCTTTGAGTGTTGACTGTTTATGCAGTTGAGAAATAAAGCTGCTAAAGGTTACACATCTGTGTAAATTTGTTATGGGAAACACATGTTGTTATTAAATTGAATACTAAAGATGGGGGATTTTGTAATAACTAGTAATTGTTCTCCTTTTTTAATTTGAAGTTTTACAAGACCTTTCTGTTACTACAGGCTTTTTGCTTGACAAGAAGATTGGTGTAAATCAGCCAAAAAGAATTGAAAATGCAAAGATTCTAATTGCAAATACTGGTATGGATACAGACAAGATCAAGGTATGTGACAGAACTACTGTTGAGAAACTGTGTTTTTGTAAATGGAATTTTGAGACTGAGCTCTCTTTTCTTTGATTTAGATTTTTGGCTCTCGTGTTAGAGTGGACTCCACAGCAAAAGTGGCAGAAATAGAACAGGCAGAAAAAGAAAAAATGAAGGAGAAAGTGGATCGTATTCTTAAACATGGAATAAATTGCTTTATTAACAGGTATGCATTTCTTGGGAAAAGGGTGGAGTTACGTTACTTTCCATGTTTTTCTAGTTCACTCTGCTAAAATAGGCAGTTAAGTGCCCAGCAGGCACTTGGGATCAAAGGACTTAGACCTTAAAGTATATGGCTGCCTGTGCTTAGTGTGATAGTATTTCTTCAGAGAAAGGGTATTTCAAAAAGCATTATAGTTGGATTCTTTTTTTCTTAGCTTTGCATATTTTCCCATCACTGCATTTGCGTCTGTGTCGTGTAACATTCCATGTGTGGCAGGTGCCTCATACATAGACTGCTTTAGTAGCTTTCAGGAATCTGTCCTGTGTCCATGCTACTGAGAATCTGGTGTCTTTTGTTACTGTGTTATTTTCAAAGGTTTGTTCTGTGTGTGATGGTGAGATGTGTTTTAATTTTAGACAGCTGATCTACAACTACCCTGAACATCTCTTTGGAGCTGCTGGTGTCATGGCTATTGAACATGCAGACTTTGCTGGTGTAGAACGTCTGGCTCTTGTCACAGGTGTGTAGAGTATCTTGTTGTATGGAACTTGGAGGGACACATTATTTGTTTGATCATTTGTAAACATTAAACTTACTTAAACATACTTCTTTTTCTGCGGCATTTGTGAATAAAGGATGATAATGCAAAGCATGGGATATAATTTAACAAGTTAGTGCCAGTTACTAGTTTTCTTTCGTAGTTTAAAAATACTTTCAGTTAAGTTCCTGCTTGATAAGATTTTGAAATGTTTGTTTCCTAGGGAAAAGATGAAACTTAGCAAGAGAAAGAATAATTCCAGAAGTTAATACTAACAGTTCTTGATTCTGTGATAATAACACTTGGTTCTAAATGACTTTTGTTTGACTGTAATGATAGGGAAGACTAAAGAGTCATCCTTTGTTAAAAATGTGGACCTGAGTTGTTGACTTGAGGTGGACCTCAAATGACATGAACAACCCAGATATTTTGAGTAGCAGTCAGCATAAATGTGATTCCAGTAGCTAAAGAAAATGAAACCTCTGGAATGCTACAGATAATTCTCATTGCTGAAGTTAGAGCTAGGTAACTGGGACATCATAGTTGATTTTGAAAGTGATCAGGAGGATGAATTTGCTTTGCAGGAAAAAGGAAAAGACACTGACTTGTTTATCTTAGCAAAACTGAAGTAGCAATTGTGTCAGTGGGCACACTGACACAGGCAGATGCTTGATTGAGAGGAACATCGCTTACACTCCGGAACAAATTTAAAGGAAATTTTCTATGCAGAGCAAATGGGCCTTATCAG
>VYZR01010285.1:11382-25440 GCA_013400675.1 Oxylabes madagascariensis | reverse complement strand
AACTGAAAGAAGGACAAGTTTTTAAATATATACAAACTCTCTGCTACAAGTCTTGGTTTTCCTTGCAGTGCTACAACTGCGCAGTGCTGCAAGCTACTGTGGGATAATTGAGCACACATTGGAAATGCATACATGTAAAGAATTTTCTAATAGGAAAAGGAAAGAACTAGAACAAGAACTAGAACAATGTTGTGTTCAAAGACATTTTGGTCTTTGTAACACTTGTTTTGTTTATGATATGGCAATTTACAGATCATGCACAGTATCGCTGCTACAGCATGGAATGAGACTTCCGAAACAGGAGAACGGTGGCCACTGGTTCTCAGCCATCATCAGGCAGGCAAAATGAAACTGTCACAAGCTCAAGTTTTAAAGCATAAGAGACTTCATTTAGTAGTTTATAAATACTTAATCAGTAAATATTTGAAAACTTGAAACATACTGACATTTTAATGCTAGCAAAGATTATGTTTATTCTGTTATCAGACACAACTCACAAGCATTTTAGTCCTTGTACTGTGAAACAAAACACTGTTGTTTTAAGGATTTATCAGCATTGATTAAAGGTTTCTGGTGCCACATGCTGACATGAGAATGCCTTAGCTTATCAGTATTGTTAATTTAAATTTATTTTGGGGCAGTTATGAAGACTTTTTTTTTCACACCCACCCCCCCTTGGTTAGACTTCCTTGAAAGGATGTTTTCATTGTGAGCTCTGATTTCTTTATGATTTTACACTTACAGGTGGTGAAATTGCATCAACCTTTGATCACCCTGAGCTAGTAAAACTAGGAAGCTGCAAGCTTATTGAAGAAGTCATGATAGGAGAAGATAAACTCATTCATTTCTCTGGAGTAGCAATGGGTAAGTGTTTTATCACTAACGGTGTATTGTGACATTTGTGTTAACCTTCTGCTAATGCTGTTCAGTTTCCAGCAAGGCATAGGAGTTCTGAAATGATTTATGTAACTGTTTTTATTAAAGCCTTGCTTTTCAGTAAAAATCCTGCAGTTTCATGGTTGATACTCTGGATGTTTCGTGTTATGTAAATGAACATATAATCATTTTTAAGGATGAGAACCAAGGTTTCTTCTTTGGGAAATTCAGTTGGCAAGAAGAGTAGCAATATGTCATACTTAAAGAGCTTGAGAGCTTGTTCTAGTAAATGCCAATCTCTAATTTTTCAAGGAGTTTAGAGGCAATTATTAATTTTCTGTTAAATTAAATAAGGTGTTGTGGAACCAAAGCAATAGCACTGTGTACATAATTTCATTCTATCTTTGAAATGTCATCACGCTTTCTTTTGCCCCCAAAATTAAATAATACAAAACCTGACTGCAGTGATAGCAAAACCATTGTAAATGCTTTGTGATAGCCCATTTTTGTGTCCTGCTTTCTCTTTTTAATCCTTTTACATTTGCACTTTCTAGGTGAAGCTTGCACCATAGTTTTGCGTGGAGCCACACAGCAGATTCTAGATGAAGCAGAGAGGTCTTTGCATGATGCTCTCTGTGTCCTGGCCCAGACAGTGAAGGACACAAGAACTGTGTATGGTGGAGGTGAATATCAGATTCTTTGTACGTCACACATTTTGTATTACCGAACATCAGATATGTAACATCTGTGTGTCTTCAATGAATAGGTTGTTCAGAGATGCTGATGGCTAATGCTGTTGCAGAACTTGCTGTCAGAACACCTGGCAAGGAGTCTGTTGCAATGGAGTCCTTTGCTAAAGCTTTACGAATGGTAGGTTTATTTACTCAGATTGCTGGATTAAGAGACAAAGTTTCGTTAAGTTTACTAACTTGTGACATCAGATATTTGCTTCACTTTAACAATTTTGGTTGTCCAAAGTAAAAAAGTGAAGTTTAGCAACACATCTTGGATAAACAAAGGGGGAAAATTGTTTTTTTTGTCTTAGGAAGAAACTACTGGTGTTTTAATAATTCTGCATGTTACAGAATTGTGAATGTTCATATGGTAGCCCTCCTCTAATTGGTTCTTGCTCACCTTACCTGCTAGTTAAAAGTGCTGTAGAAATAGTACATAAAAATCTCATCTTACGTAGTTGACTACTGATTGAGAAAAGAGAAACCCTGCGGTTCCACTGATGCTCAAGTGCTGTTTGGGTGTATTCATACTCTAGTACTATCTACAAGTTTCTAGTCTTGCATTGGAGATGGCATCTTAGTAGGAAGTGTACATCTTAGTGTCACAAGAAATATTAATGGAGTTGTGCTAACAGGCTGTCAGTTTGAGAAAAAAATTACTTTCTGCAATTTAAAATAGGGAAAACCTTTCTCCCAAGAAAACGAAATTCAAAAGCCTGGTAACACTTGGCATTACCTCTTCAGTCGGCACATGCAAGTTTGCACTGCTGTCATGGAAATAGTGAACAGAATGATCAGGTGGTTAATGCTTACCAGAAGGCTTGTGCTTTTTAAATGAAAACATTTCTCCAGTTGTATTCTGAAATGATAAAAGACAAGATTCTTTTTTTTTTCTTCTCTCCATTTAAAATGAGCTGACAAATCTGCTAACATGCTTCTGTCCTCTTAGATACTTTCTTACAACAGGGTCTTGAAATTCTTAGAAAGCTAGTTTGGGTTTTTTACTTTTTCCTTATCACAGTAACAGATCAACTCCCATGTTTCTGAAGCATCTTCTTGAAATTCAGTTGTAAACTAATTAACATTGAAGTATGTTTCATGTTTACTGACAATCAGTCCCTGTCTTAATTAAAAACAACCTGTGTTTATCCCCTCAGATCCCAACAATAATAGCTGATAATGCTGGCTATGACAGTGCTGATTTGGTTGCTCAGCTCAGAGCTGCTCACAGTGAAGGGAAGACTACTTACGGACTGGGTAAGGGGATCAGTTTTACGTCTGTGTTTGAATTGCTGTTTGGCAGGTCCATTAGACTGATGTTAAAGTTGGTTAAAGTTGTTCATGTATGTCTGTCACATATATTCAGCAGGGAGAACTGAGTATGTTGATTTCTTTGCTTTGCATAGAACTTGGGCGTACAGCACTGCATTTCTTTTCTGTTCTACCAGGCTTTCGATAGTAGAGTGAAAACCTTTGTTTCTTAAGTGGATGGTTTCCACCTTTAAAAACCACTTTCCTTACACCGAGTCTAGTTATAGGAAGCTTAAAAAGAAAATCATTGTTTTAAAACTAGCAACCAGATAAAAACCCAGAAGAACTAAACATCCTTCCCTTTGCCCCTTCCTCCCACCCCCCCAAAAAAAATCCCAACCGAGCAACAACCACACAGTTGTAGAAAAGAACCCTGAAGTTAATACACCTAAGGACATTGTGCTGAGAGTCCTGTTGGGATCTCGTCATCACAATGTATAAAAGCTTTTTTCATTGTTTGTATGTAATTGCAACATTAGGCTTAAATTGGGAGTCTTGAGGTAGAAGACTTCATTTAATACTTCCCTAACTATCAGTATAGTTCATTTGAGCAGGTGAGTTCCTGTGCTCTCAGCTTCTTGTAATTTCCTTTAAAAAATGCTGAGTTAAAAAAACAGAACCAAAAAACCATCTCTTAATGTATTTCTTCTTCCAGATATGAAAGAGGGTGTCATTGGGGACATGTCACTTTTGGGAGTAACAGAAAGTTTCCAGGTCAAGAGACAAGTTTTGCTGAGTGCAGCTGAAGCAGCAGAAATGATTCTTCGTGTAGATGACATCATTAAAGCAGCACCAAGGTATGATCAGAATATCCACATGGTCAGTCACAGTGGTATAGAGTAAACTTCCTCCTGTGGAAGAGTAAGGGTGCAGAAAAGTCTTGTTCTAAAAATGCTTTACTTGAAAGGGAACCTAACATGTGACATATTCATATTAGATAATTTTATTCCATTAGCAGTATCGTCAGGCCTTTAGAGCCATCAGCAAACTTAAATTGCTGTGCCTGAGTAATGCCTAGCTAATCTTGGGTCACAACTAAACATCTGCACAAGTGGCTGACCAAAATGTAAGGGATCATGCTTTCTTTTTTCTTCTGGCAAGAACTGTAGTGAAATGTCCAGCTGCTTCTGAGATAGAATCTGCAGCTAAAACAGAAACATGTTTGTTGAAAGGTGTGAATAGAATTGCCGCTGATAGACAGGTTATCTCCTGGGTGCCTGCTACCAGGTCGTTTTCATTGTTTTTTGAACCACTAAGTTTTTTTTCTAGCATGGTCACGGGTGGTGTGTTAGCTTTGAGGTGGTAATGTTTTTTGTGCTGTGAGATAAAACAGTCACTGAACACAAAATACTTACTAAAGACTAAAAATAAGGGTGGGTTAGGAGGGGCTGGTTGACATCAGCGTGGTGGGAATTTTCTGATTTTTCTTTTTCTCCCCAGAAAACGTGTACCAGACCATCGCCCCTGTTAAATTTTCTTCAGTACCTGAGGATGTGTGGACCAGATCTCACCTAGTAATTTTTTTTAATGGTGTAGTTTATGTGAGGTTATGGAACAGAAGCTTGACACAAACAGATCTCCATCAATGGCACTGTCTTCAGTCGGTTTTTACTTACTGGAGCTTGTATGTGTTGTGGGGAAGAATTCACTTTCAGGGGTGTATAAACCAGGGGTTTTACACAACCCTATTCCTTCTGTTCCTTCCAGGTTCCACTTAAAATACACAGAAATAAAAAAAATAAATAATTCAGATTCCCCAAAGTTGTATTTCTTTCTGTAGAACCAGGAAGGGCAGATCCGTTAGGACAGCTGTGGTGCACATCCTTGGGCCTTGGCTGCTTCAGGGACTGACTGAGCCCTCATAGCTCGCTAGTTCATGTTGATCTGCTATGTTAGTGTAAGTGGTTTATTCCAGTTCTGGCTGCCGCATAGATTTTGAGTTGGAGTCCTAGAAATAGGCTTTGAAGTTAGATTTTTTTTTTTTATGATGGAATAGAGAGAGTGGAAGAGGAACCTCAGTCAATGCCCAGAACTACAACTCAAGTGATCTTACTTGTTACAGGACAAATTTTACATTCTGCTGAGGGGAGTTGAGAGGAACATGCAGTTTGGGAGAGAGAGCAGTATTCTGGACCAAACAGTCTGAGTGTTGATCTATAAAGTACTGGGCTAACTTTACAAACACTTAAAATCAAGGACACGTAGCAGAAAATGTGCCAGACTCCATAACATTCACTTTCTGCCCTCTGCCCTACCCCTTTCATGTCTGTTGTATCCTGTCTTTATATTCACTTTCCTATTCTAGTAGTTGCTGCAAAGGCAACTACGTGAATGTCCAGTTTCTTGACTGGACTGGTTTCTTTGTGCCTAGGTTGGAGGGAAGGCTGTGGTGCCTGCAGCAGTCTGCATGCAGATCTGTGATGACTGTAAGCACAGACCGGCAGGGGCCCTGTCTGTGTGGGCCCAGAATGGTGCCCGCTGGACCTGGTGACCTTTCTGACCCTTGCAAGTGTAGTACAGCACCTGGCAAACAAGGGCAAGTCTGCCAAAACAGAAGGATTAAGCTGATACAAGCTGTGCAAAGATTTTTCTCCCTTAGATTTCTTAAAATGAAGGGAATCTGCTTACAGAAGCCTCCCCTTAACTCTTGACAGAGACTCTTCAGCTCTCCAGAAGTGACAGTACTGTGTGGAGAGGGCTGAGTGAAACACAGTGGCGCACACAAACCGTTGATAAGCCAGTGAAAGCACGCTCTTCCCCATCCCCTCAGATAAATACAGGACCAGCTCAGTTCTGTGGGATATAAAACATTGACCTTGGATATTAAAAAAAGCGTTCCTAACTCATGTCCTGCTTTCCTTTTTGTAGGAAGAAATTGTTGGAACAAGACTAGATAAAGAATTTGCTGTTAATTCCAAAGTAAGATTTTTTAACTTGGCAAGATACTAGTATACTTTTATTTAATTTGACTAGTAGCACACTACATGGGTGCCAACCAGATGCAAATTTGTACTTCATTTAACAAGACAACAAGTGCTAGCAGAGTCTATATATTCCCAGATATTTTTCCAAGCATGTAGATGACATTAAGCAGTCACGAACTGGCGTGGAATCAAACCTTTTCTGGGAAGTCAGCTGCTGCTTCTGCAGGCTGCACTGGTGAGACAGTTGTACTGGAAGAGTGTGCCACCAAGGGCTCTCCACCCTTGTTAAAAAAGCTGTCGCCTAATTTATCCATGCTATGGAATCTAAAGTTTAAAATGTCACTTTAAACCAGATTTCTGTTACTCAAAGCAAGGCTTAAAAAAAAGGTACATTATATTATTAAGGAGATCCGAACTGGGCCAAGTTGCAAGCTTGAGAAATACCCAGCTGAAATCAGCTGAGTAAAGTTTGCCTCATCAGATTATGTGCAAGCCTATAGTGACAGCTCACAGCCCTGGAATTTATTCATGCAAGTTTACCTTTGCAGCTCTTGTAGCTTTTCCTTTTTAGTCAGGCTTTGATTTTCTTCTTTGCTCCTGCATGAAAACTTGTCCTGTACAGCTGCCCTTAGAGGCAGTGTTGTCAGTAACAAAACCCAGCAGCAAAGCCTACAGCTTTCTTCACCATCAGCTGAATGCTGCTTGGCAGAAATGAAATAGTTGTCACAAATTATGCAGGAGGAAAGAGGAGAGCCCCCTATACATATGTGCTCTTTCCTTGATAGTGCAGCCAGGACTCTGCTACCACTTCACTCTCAGCAGACAGGGAAACCTTCAAGGTGTTGCTGTGTTTCAGATAAGTAATTTGAGACCAGTGCTGTGGGTTGCTTTAGAGCCGTGGGTCTCCGCAGTGATCACCTGGAACAGTGGCTTCCAGCTGAGCTGGGACACCTCAGCAAGGTGGAGCCCACGGGCGAGGAGCAGCAAGTCCATATGTGCTCCATGCAATCCACCCATGGCAAACATCTAAACTATGTCTTCATCTCTGTTGTGAACTGTGCGTGGTCTCAACATGGGAGGAGTGGGAAAGGGAAGAAGTCTGTTCAAGTGAGTGGTGGGTGCTGCACAAAGACGGGTGTCCGTACAAGAGTTTTGCTGTCACATTATCTCCAAGCTGGTGCACATACTCCTGTTGAGTGCCAGGCGGTGTGGTGCTCCCTGGACACCAGCAAGCAAAGGAGAGGTAGAGGTTGGGCAGTGGTGGGAGTGCACTGCCACCTTGGCCAAAAGGGGCAGTTGAGCATCAGCAGGGCTCCGCTTCTGGCTCGGACTTGGTGGCAGGAGGTAACAATGGTTTCTCATCGAGCGTGATTTCAATCACCGCCCCCGATCGCTTGCGGGGCTCTGGGGTCTCCTCTGACCATCTGCCCACCCTGCGCACCCCTTTGGCCACTTTGGGTGCATTCCTGCAGGGGTTGTGGTCGTAGATCACCAGCTTCAGGCCGGGGAGGTGAGCAAGGCTGGGGAAGAACTGGATGGAATTGCGATCCACGTCGATCACCTCCAGGAAGGGCATGTCCAGGAGCACGGGAGGGAACTCGGACAGCAGGTTTCCTGACAGCCAGATGGTGCGCAGCTCCTGCAGGCACTGCAGCTGGGGAGGGAGGGTGCGCAGGGCATTGGAGCCGGCATGCAGGGTCTTGAGCAGGCTGAGCTCGCACACCACTTCGGGCAGGTACTGCAGGCAGTTGGACTCGATCCAGAGGGTCTTGAGGTTCTGCAGGAGTCGGAGCTCAAGGGGCAGGCTGCAGAGTTTGTTGTTGCCCAGGTAGAGGATGCACAGCTGCTTCAGTGTGCACACAACTAGGGGCAGTGCTTTGAAGTTGTTGAAGTCCAGTGCCAAGATCTGCAGATTTTGCAGCTGCTCCAGCTCGGGGGGCAGATGGTTCAGGTTGTTGTCACTCAGGTACAGCTTAACCAGTTCCCTAAAAGAGCAAATGTGCACAGGCAGTCGCCTCATCTGCCTGCCGCTCAGGTCGACCATTTTATCCACTGGCATCTCTTCTAGGTCTTCTAGAAGGTACTTCTGGCACTTGTTAGAGGGTACAAAAGCAAGTATGGCTTTCAGACTGTTGCCCATCTCAGGATTTTGTTTTGGGATGGCTGGGACTGCGAGGGATGGGAGCCTGCCTTGGTCTTCTGCTGCACACTGGCCTGTTGGTAACTTGTTCTTCCCAATATAAGGCTCTGTTTATATGGCACCAGCCATTAATCTCAAGGGCCCTGAAATGTTTCTGATAACTGAATGAGTGTTTGGTGACGGGGATTATAGACAGGGTGACTCCGGGCCCAGGTCTCCCTCTCTCACCCACACTCCCGCTTGCTCACCCCCCCGAAAACATTCCTTCTTGCACACTGTAAATGTTCTCTGATTTTGCCCCAAACAAAATTAGGGTGACACCAATGCCCCAGCCCCTCACCTCTTGCTGCAGCTGTGCTGTCTGTGTAGCCAATGCAGGCAGCAAGAATGGGCTTGGGAAAGTAAACACCACAGCAGACCAAAGTTTTAAGCTCAGATGTTTAACTTGCCTGAAACTTGGAGCAGAAATGTCGAATATAATCAAATTGTTGTTTAAAATACCTGTCAAGACTTGACTGACTTTCAAGATGAGTGGCACTTTCAGGGATGTATTTTGAAAGGTGCCAAATACTTGGATTTCAGAGTGTAATTTGCCACCCAGTACTTACCTTAAAGCTTTAACACAAATCCTTGGCAAACTGCTATCTTGAGCGGTTCTACTGTTTATGTTCCTAATTTAAAGGTATTTGTTACAGCCTCTGGCACTCTTGACTGTGTAGGGGTTTTTTAATTACGTTTTACTTCTTGTCTGTAGGGCCTTTTTCATTACATTATGTTTTGCTCCTTGTCTGAATCCCAATGTAATGTGCTATCACAAATTGCCAAGGTTGTTCTCCATCTGCTTTCCAACTGCACTTCCCATGTCTGTACCAAAACCTGTCAAGAAACTCCCATGGATTTGATTCCATCAAGATTCTCACTTGTTATGAGTGGAATAAGTCCAGTTTTTGAAAAGTTACGGTTATTTAGATGTGACAGTGTAAACTGTTCTCCTCTCATCAAGACCCATTTTGCTAATCAATTCTGATTTCTAGTAGCATTCCCACGTATAGGAACCTCTGCATAGTTTGACATGTTGAGCTGCTACTATTTCAAGCTTTCCTGGGGACTCATACATGTCTTTACCCAGGGCAGGAGGGTTGGAACTACATGATCTTTAAGATTCCTTCCAGCCCAACCCATTCTGTGATTGTCCTGCCTGTGTGTTGGCCATGGCTCTACCATGAACTTTGATTGTGAAAGCTGGCAGAGTGTTTTGAGGTAAAATAGCCTTTCCAGCACCTGTCTCTTTGCTTTGATATCTACAGCTCATTGCTGTCATTTTCCACACTTAATGTAATTTAGGGAGAATACTTTCTTTGAACAATCTGCTTTTGGTTTTGGGGTATTAGGTGCTATACTACTAAAATCTCTGACTGCTGAGAGCCCCGCACTCTTGAAAAACAAAAGGCAGAGCAAACAGAAAATTGAGAAAAAGGCACCACTTCAGGTGGCCTCTGGATTTCTGGTCAAATCTAGTTATATAGAGCTCTCTACTATCACTTGCTTTCAAATGTAAAGCAGCTCTTAGCTATGAATTTGGTATAGGCTATGGGATGTTTATGAGTCTTTTCCCCACAAGATGAGTGACTGTGCCATACAGCAGCAATGCTATGATATGTGTGGAGGAGAACAATAGAGAGGGCACCTGGGAAACAGTATTGCAGCAGGACAGAGAACAGTGAGTGCTGAGACCTGAGTGCCATAAAATAAGTTTTGGATGGAGAAGCTGGGCAGAGTATCAAGCCTGGAGAACAAAGACAATGTCACAGTCATCTGTGGTGGTGCTGTGGAATAGAGGGCCTGAAAGTTCCCTCGCTGATGGCGGGATGTGCTGTGCATTGCATCCCAGAAGCAAGAAACCAGTTTGCACTGCATGAGCAAGGCACTTAAGGCACTTCTTTACTGCTTTGATACTCTGTGCTCTGTCACAGGACCACTGTGGGGAAGGTGTCAGCAGGTGGTTGTATTTGTTTTTCATTTCTAAAAAGCCGTGGCACCTTCTGAAGGCAAAGGTTCCTCCCATTAAGGCAGTGTAGGCTACAGGTGTGGAAAACCAGATGCATTTGGTGTAATTAATAATGAATATACATCCACAGCAAAGCCTTGTCTTTTAGACAAATTTTTTCAGATAATCTACTAATCATGACAACATAAGAGCATAGCTAAGAGTATATTAATGATACAGTTTAGGCATATTTTTCTCAATAATCCATACGTAGACAAATAACTTCGTGACGTACCTTACGTCTGCAGATATGGATATGGATGTATATATTTTTTTCTACTTGAATTATTTCTCCTTAATGGAACTTTTAAGCTGCAGATAACTATTTCTTAGGGATCCTCTGCACTGTAGTTTAATCATTATTCCAGCTTATCAAAAAAGGTCACGATGACCTTTTGTTGCTGCATTTTGTACCTCTGTTAGCTAAATTAATGTCTGCTTGGAACATAGTGTGAGTTCAGTGAATTTGGGAAAGAATAACCTTTGTGTGTGGATTAATAAAGGACTACACTTGCAATAAAATGAACAATCACGTTCTTTCTGAGAACCAGCCACTCAGTGGAGGCACTAAGGCAAAGGCAGTCCTCACCGTAAACCCAGGCAATGTTTAGAAAGCCACTTCATATCTTCAAAGTTACCATGGTGCCCTCCAATACGAACATTAATGACTTCCCAGAAGCATTTGTAGCATTTGAGGAAAAGTTCAAGAGATAAAGGCACTCAGCACAGACATTGTCTTGCTCTTGTCAAAGCAACACTGCCTTACTCAAGGGCATGATATCTGCTCTGCTGTGCATCAGGTGACAAGTGGGGGCTCCTTGAGAAATGTCTTTGCTTTCTAGAATTTCACAAATGTCTACATCTTTGCTCACCATTCCCATTTCCAGCACCCAGTTCTTGCAGCTCAGTGGCTAGGATGACTCTGGGACAGAAAATGTGATCGTTTGTTGACAACTTGTGTAAAACCTCTGAGTCCAGGAGAAATGGGGAATATTACTCAGAGATAGAGATACAAAAAAAAAAAACATAATAAAAAATTAGAATTCAATATAAAAGATGCATTTGTGAGATTCTATTATTCTTTGAGACAAGATATTATAATAGAGATGCTGGTGCTTTTTCAGATCCAAATCTCTGCCCGCAGCTGTGTGATGACACCAGGCTCAGCCTTTGCTGACTTTTATTAGCACTTACAATTTTGGAGGTATGTTGGAAAAAGCAAACTATGTATTTCAAAATCCAGGGAAACTAATAAATAGAGTTCTAAACTAACTGATTTTAAGGATCGCATACCCCTCCTCAATCACTCTGACGTAGCAAGGGAAGTGACTTGAAGGAGCAATTTTTGTTTGCTTTGTATTTATTTAAGGTCTGTAACAGCCATTTACGCCCTTCTTGGCTCAGAAATGCTGTGTGTTTGGGATTTTCTGCTGTTCTTTCTTGACATTGCTGCTGGAGCAGAAGATAACTCCTGCCTCCTCCATATCCTTTGAAATTCACTCCTTGCTGTGCTGTTGCACATCTGCTCTCTTTTGTGAGAATTACTTAGTTCCAGTTCACCTTTGCATAGTGAGCAGTTTATTTTAAATATGTGGTGTGTTGTGAGGAACAAAATGTGGTTGTTCTTTTCCCAGCATCCTACCATAGCCTTTTGAACAAAAAACGGCTGATTATTCAAAGTTAACTTTAATATATGCTAGGCTGCAGTATGTGGTTGCTTACCGCTCTTTCTTGTGCAGAGGAAAGATTCATAATGTCTTGTAAGTAAATTGCAGACTCAGTGCTCAGCTTCCTCCTGGGCAGCTGATGGGTTGGGGGTTGTGCTCTGTCGAATCAGCCTCTTTTTGACACCATCATTTCTGTGCAGGCTTGACTTGAACCCAAGTATCAGGCAGGGGTGGGAGCCACTAACCTCAGGAAACTTGCAGGCTAATAAATCCAAGACAGTCCTTCCAAATGTCTTGCTGAAATGTGTGGAAAATTATTGCTGGTTTTTACTGTATGTTGCAGTATTGTACTGTTGTGTTTTTTACTTCGAAGATCCATTTTGTGGGGTGGCTGTCACATTTATGTTTAGACTGGAACTCTCTCTCATAAATAGGGAATTAAACTTCAGCTGCTAGGGGGTGACTTGTAACAAGCCCACCAAATGTCTGCTCAGCCCTGCTGAAATGGCTTCATGCAAAATGGAAATGGTTATATATTAAGTCCTCTTTCTCTGCATTGAGCACTTCTGAGCAACATCTCACTAAAGCAAGCTTGAAAAGCAGCAAGTCCTTGGACTGCTTTCTCTTTCTCATGCTAACAGGAGCCAACCTCACCCCATGTATTATATTTATGTAAAAGACATTAAGGATTGTTAGTTAAATTTCTGTTTTGTCTGTGCCTGACTAGCTCCACTGGACACCACTATTTGCACAAACCAACGGTTAGTCCGAGAGTAAATTAATCAGTTTTCTGCCAAAGCACTGACCTCCTGCGATTGATTGACCTGGCGAGCTGCCCTCAGCTGACAACAGGCCATAAAAAAGGGACTTCTGAGCCAAGGAGTGTCATTAGACTCTGAACCGCTTGGAGCCATGAGGGCGATACTGTTGGCTGTGGTTTACATCCCGTTCATCTTGGCTGTGGAACGGTAAGAAAACATGTCTGGTTTCACTGGCACACATCTCAGCTGGCTTCGTGGGGTGACCTGTGCTTGTTGCTACTTGAGGTCTCAAAAAAGAAATCTTTTTTAAAAAAAACCAGAGTATTATGACAGTTCTAGAAAGGACAATCAGATTTCTTTCGTGTGTTTGTTTTATTTGCATAGAATCCCCTTGATTCGATTCAAATCTATCAAGAAACAGCTGAAGGAAAAGGGAGAATTAGAGGAATTTTGGAGGAATCACCACCCTGATGTTTTTGCCCGGAGGTATCTGCATTGTTTCCCTGCAGATATTGCTTTATCAGTAGGAACTGCTTCAGAAAGGCTGTATGATTACATGAATGTAAGTATAGTTTTGGTAATGCAATCATTAGGACTCATCATTGCACTGAAGGCAGGTTTTTCTTCCTAGCACATTTCAAATCTAGTCTGTCAATAAAATTATAGGGCTTGTGATGTCTTGTTACTTTATGCTATAAATATTAGATCATAAAAAAACAGGTTGTAATCTGCTAAATAAAGCATATCTAGATCTAGGATAGCATGGGATGTGAGTAGAAAGCTGATGCAGAGTAGTACTGGTAGTCCTGTGACAAGTTTTATTTTTGTATAGATCTGTATTGGACTTGATTGGGTCCCCAAAGAAATATGGGAAGTTTGCCTGTATCAGTCTTGGCGAACTATAGAGTTTTTTATAGCAGAATCTGATTACTTCATTTAGTCATATTCTATTTACCAAACACTTGGATGCTTGTGTGTTATAAAAAAATCCTCCAAATCTCATTTATTTGATCAGGTGGAGTCATAAATCAGTGATGACAAAGACTGAAGTAGAGTTTTTTATTTTTCTGCTTTTATCTCTGGAGTTTAATATGTATTAAATATTGGAGACTGACCTGGGAGGATTTACCATCTAAACTGATTAAGGAAAAATATTAATTTTACTGGATCTCAGACAGGCAAGGCAGCAGGTCTACCATTTTGTAAGCTGTCTTTCCTAGTTTTAGAATTTTGTCCATTTGGATGGTCTTTGTTTTCTGTTTTATTTGGTTTTTCTCCTATGGTTATGTCAATGGAAACTGAGCTGCAGAAATGTTGTGAAGTCTTCATCTGAACAGGGAATGTAATCAAAGAGAAAGCCAAATTCATTCAGCAAGAACTTACTGACACTTGAGGGCCATAAAGAAATAAGTATATGAAGAAGAACAAAGGGCATTGAAACATTACAACCTGCTTTAAAGCTTATTTTAAAGAGGGATAAATGAAAATCTCAAAACAACAAAGCAAAACCCACTTCCCCAGCATATTCAGGTAGCACCAGGATCGGTTTTATTGCAGTGTGTTTGTGGGTTTTCTGGTTCTATGGGATTTTTTTTTTT
>VYZR01010283.1:61428-88267 GCA_013400675.1 Oxylabes madagascariensis | reverse complement strand
GCATATTCTGTGATTCTGAGGTGAGCGAGAGAAGACCTGCTGCTCACCCTGCTCCACTCCCTGCGTGTTTGGGGCTGGCTTTGCAAGATCAAAATCTTGAGTAAATATGGTTAGGAAAACTAACAAAAATCCACAGTGTTCAGCAATAATTCTTTCCTGAAAAAGTTTAAAACCAGGGAAAGTGCTTCCTGATTTCTCTCTGCATGGTCAATCAAAGCCGAAGACTTCATGGCTACAAGGGGGCAGGTTAGTTGACAAAAATACCAGCACTAGCAGGAAGCATTTGTGATGCACTGCAGAAAACCTGCAGTGAAGGGTGCAGCACACTTGATGTGCTCATTTTTAATAGCAATAAACATTCCAGCTTCCCAATAGCCCTTCAGAGTCCTCTGGTGTCAGAAATCTGGCAACAAGACTGAACCTGTGATGTGTTCATCTTTAAATCTTGACATCACAGGAATTTATTCATCAAATGTGGGTTTGCAGTAATATTTTTCTCCAGTCTAATTCTAGAAATCAGTGGTCTGAAACTGTCAGCATTAGTATGATTGACTCCTTTTATAACTTAACTCTTAGCTACATCAGAATTAGAAGAAATGCAATTTCAATTTAACCTAATTCTAAAGAACATTAATCTATAACCTTTGTTATATATTATCTTTTTATTTTACATCAACAACATCTATTTTAAGTAATAAAGTAGGCTAATATGAAAGCTGATATTTAGTTTACTCATATTTTTTCAAAGCAAAAAAACCCTTTTTGCAAAAACAGAGACCATCAGCCAGCTTTGGTCTAATTCCTCTGAACTCAAAATAAAAACCACCCCAGAAAAAAATAACCAGAATACATTCTATGTAGATGAGAACTGAGGGCTTTGTGTAGGACAGTGGCTGTCACCACAAACCATACTACCAATATATGGAGTTCTCTCAATTTTAGAGACTATGAGTGTATTTATGATTTTTGAAAAGCCAACATTCTACCCTGGGATTGGAAGCTATATGTTAGCTGACTTCAATTAAAATATTTAAGCTTGGGTTTTAAATCAAGCTCCAGCTCAAGCTCAGATTCCTTGCTTCTAAGGTTCTGGTCCCATGTGAATATGTAATGCACCATGAAAAAGAACAGGGCAGCAAAATCAGAACATATGAGATTTAAGAGGCACACTACAACCATTTTAAAATCAATTATCTCTTATCAAAATACTAAAGGGAGAAAACCTCCCACTTTAAACCTTAACTGGACTCCATCCAAACCCCTTACATTAGAAATTCAAAATATGAATGCTGTCCTTTTTTAAATCTTCAAATATTTTAAAACTTCTTTTTATGTTTGGTTTCTCCTAGCTATAACTTTTGAGTTAAGGTGGTATCCCTGAAACAGATATTTAATGAACAAAACATGAAGTTCAAATTTGGTGAAAAATACCAGTCTAACCTTTTCTATGCTTTTGCAGTTACTGCTTCACTCAGTTCCAATTTTCTCCCCTTTATTAATAATTGCCTTTAAACCAGGTAACCATTGTGATCCTTTTCAAGCTGGATGACTTTGGTTTGGTTTGCTTAAAGACAAAGTCACAACAAAATTTTCCTCAACATACTTACGACAAATGTATTATCAAGACTACGACATTATTACAAGTAAGGCATGAGAGAGAGGGGCTTTCCATGGAAAACAATAATTTGCCTTTATCTTTAAATTTTAAAAAAGTACAATGGCTGTTAGTACAGTATTCTTACCTCAATTTGGAGCAGATTTGAATTTTCCAAACTTCTTTCATTCTGTTGAACAAATCCAGACAGTGAATCAGAGTGAGAATCTGAATTCTGTTTTTGTAAGCAGTTCCTTAACGCCTGTGACAGGACAGTGCCCACAGGGTCACAGAACACACTGTGCCCATATGCTTCCCACACACCAACAGCAACAAGTCAGCAAAAACAAGCCTGGAAATCATGACATGCTGGCCATTCATTAGCCATTTAGTCTGCTTTGATAAAAGTGCAAAGACTTCTAGCAGCAACTACATTAAATTTTAAAAATCTAAAATTTATCATTCAGCCTATTTTTTTTCTGGAAGGGTATGGAGTGGATCACGTATTAACCATCCTCCATGGCTCAGTGTGTCACACAGAATCCGAGAGGTGTGAGGGAGTCTTGCTTTGACTTGGTCCTGGCTACACATATGCACACTTTACAAATCCACTATGTATCACACATTAGCTATAATCCCAATCTTGCTTAAAAATAGCATTGTCAACATAAATTTTAAACAAAAATAAGTCTAACCTTCTAAACTACTGTTCAAATGTGCCAGATATGTCCACTGAGAATATTTTGGATTGACCAATAAGAGTGGAAATGCCATCTAGGGGGAAAAAGAAATTGTAACAAAATAGATTTTTTTTTATATACAGTTTACTGGTTACCTTCAAACTAGAGGTTACTGTGGGAAGGCATGAAAATTCCTCAGTCTTCTTTTTATCTCCTAAAGCTGTATCAGAGTCCTTCTGGGTCTCAGGCACAGCCCTGCACAAACTGAGCCATCACTTCAGTCCTGGATCAGTTCATGAACTGGACTCCAGCCCAGCACTGTGGACCATGATGCAGAAATGCCTTCTCTTGAACAGCAGTAGAAATGTTGCTTCAAACTCTTCCCCTCCCACAGGCGGTGTGTCCTTAGATTGAACTTACAGCATTGTCTTTGTGGACTGCTCACACACATAAATTAACTGTGATTAAATTCATGCAGACCAGGGTCCAAGAATCACTTATAATACCACTTTACCCAAGAAAGATTAATTTTAAGTTAAAGAGGTACTATGTCCAACATTAATATTGGAAAGATGGGCTAACTCCATGGTTCAATACCATTTTCACCTGAAATTATTAATACTATCACATTATCATTCTGATCTGATCTTTCTACAGAGATTCTTTACTGACCTCTAGAAGATCCCTGTTCAGCTGTACTCTTTATGCTTCAGACCAGTCACTTCCTTCAGCCACAGGATTCTCCTCCAGACATGGAGGCTTCTTCACTGGTCAGGTTGCTCATCACAGTAACCTGAAACCACTAGAAGTAATACACTTTGTACAGGTTTTGGATCAGACCACCACACTGGCAGCAAAACATAAATAGCGTATCTGACAGTCTGGACAAAATTTTATTGTCGTTTTTCCAAGGGAAGAGAGATCCAATGACTCTTTCCAAAGGGATTTACTTGTCACTCCTCCTAGTAAGATGCTTACTGCTGTGTAGGCTACGGCAACCTGCTCTTGCCAGCCAAGACCTCAGTGTTTAATCACAATACAGAACCAGTCCCACAACACACAGGCTGCTACTACAGTTTGTAACTGCAGACAAAACACCAAGCCCAGTGACTGCAGCACTGTGTTTAGTTTGCCTTTCCCCCCGCAGCGTCCCTCCTTTTCTCTCATGCGTCACATTTTTACCTTCAAGCAAAAGTGGCAAGTATATTTAATAATGGCAATTGCCCAGGACCGTATTTTTTAAAATAAATCAGATTTTTTTGCTGTTATATTCCATTTCTCTCATCTCCCCTCCTCGGGCAAAGGCAAGTGGAAAGCTGGTACCCCAAGGTGGGTTTCCCAGGGCAGAGCATGGTGCCAGACATTGTTCTGGCAGCATGTCCCTGCTGCCCATGCTTGCTCAGCTTGCTCAGGGCTTCACAATGTTTTCCTTCCCTCCTAAACAGCCACCCTCTTACCACACTCACCAAATCCCTCAAGAGCTTCCTGCTACTGCCACAGCAGGTTAATCAGCAAAGATACCAGCTCCCAGCAAACCACTGAACCTTACACACCAGCCACCCCAGTGTGGAGCTCTTCCCACCTTCTCTTTTCCTCTTTAACTTCTGTAGAAAAATCTTGGGGATTTTGCTCACTGGTCAAAATCTGTTTTCCTATAAGGAACTGTAGGATGAAAGAAAGGTAACAGTGTGACAAACTCAGCTCTGCTCTTTGCCTGCCACTCTGGAGAGCTCCAAAAGCACGGATCCTTCTGTGCAGTGGGGATTAGAGCCTGCATGAATCCTCTAGACTTTTTACAGTGGGGAAAGCATTCTCCCACTTCAGGTCTCTTGCAAGGCTTGTTCCTGTATCATGGCCTGCAACTGGCTTCAGGGAAAACAAAAGAAAGCAAACAAAAATGCCTTGACCCCAAGAACAGCAGGGATAGCAAAGAGTTCTGTCCTGCAAGAGCCATTGCCTGCTGAGCTGAGGTGGCCTGAGGCCACAGTCCTGTGCTGCATTTGGTCTTTTGCCAGACCTGCCACAAAGATGACTGAACACCGTGTCTTTACTGGAGACAGTGGGACAGAAGCTTCCCAGTTTGCTGACCCTGACAGTACCTGGCATTTCTCTCAAACCACCTGCACTTAAAGGTTCAGAAAGGAAGCAAGGGAAAAGAATACCCTGATCTGTACTATCACTTACAATAAACAATCTCAAGATAATTTTTTTTCAAAATGTGGTGGGTTGACCCTGGCTGGGGCCAAGCATCCACCAAATCCACTCTGTCACTCCTCTCCTCAGCTGGGCAGGGGAAAGTAAATATAACAAAAGGCTCATCAGTGGAGATAAGGACAGGGAGAGGTCACTCACCCACTACCATCACAGGCAAACAGACTCAACTTGGGGAAATGAATTTGTTACAAATTGAATTATAGCAGGACAATGGAAAGTAAAACCCAACCTTAAAACCTTTCCACCCATCTTTCCCTTCTTACCAGGCTTAACTTTAGTCCCAATTTTCTTTCCCTCCTCCCCTGAGTGGCACAGCGGGTGGGGAAAGGGGGCTGTGGTCAGTACATCACACGTTGTGTGTGCTGCAGCCTCCTCCTCAGTGGGAGCGTTCCTCACACCCTGCCCCAGTTCCAGCGAGGGCTCCTCCAGGGGCTGCAGGTGGATCTCTGCTCCCCTGTGCTGGGGCCATCCTGGAGCTGGCTGGCATTGGCTCTGCTGAACATGGGGGAAGCTTCCAGCAGCTTCTCAGAGAAAGTCACCCCTGGAGCCCCCCTGCAGCAATGTGTTTGAACAGCTTAGGCCACAGTGTGCTCCAGCCAAACCATCTTTAGTCATTCTTATCAGAACCCTCTGGAATTCGTCAAGGTTACTAAGACATAAACTGTTCTAAAATAAGAAGGAAAAGGCTGAGAAACAGAACACCAAGACTGCAAGAATTAGATAAAGGAGGGCCATGAAGCACTGGACTGTAACCAATCCTATTTCCTGAAAGGTGCCTGCTGAACGTATGAACAAGAGAGAGGCACCAATCAAGTAATGATTGATCATGTGAACAGTAGTTTTAGAATGTATAAATATAACTTCATGTAAACAGTAAAGGGCTTCTGCTTAATCTCATTGTTTGGTTGTCCAGAAATCCTGAGCTCCCACACCCCCCACTACCAAAACCACACCACACAAACCCAATCCAAAAATTCTAACCCAGGCTCCTACACAACCTTTCTAAGTTAAGCTTGGGTTGAACCCAGGGAAGGAATGCAAGTCCTGACTCACATTTTTGATCAAAAGGAAGCCAAAACACAATGCCTACCACTCACAGGGCCACCAGAAGAAACTCTGAAGGGTGTTTCATGTTCAAGAAGACGGATCTGTAGGATATTTTTCTCATAGCTCCCACCAAACAAGGCTGTGGGAAGAAACAAAGGGAGTTACCATCATATTCAACCCACTCACTGGGCACAGACCACTGACCATCTCCTTGCTGGCCAAAACCAAGATATCTTCTTCACCTAAAACCCAGAGTATTTCACCCAACACCAAACTGAAAGCCTTTTATGATTTATGAGCTTCAAATTATTTTATAAAAATTTCTCTAATTTATCCCATTTTGAAATGGCAGGAAAAATTCCCCCTTTCTGTAATAAAATATAGGCTTCTTCGCAGATCTTTATAGGATAACAACCAAAAAAGTAATTAAAACCAAACTTCCATCAATTTACTCTTTCATCTGTGTAGGCGCACTTTTATGTTCATCACATGCCTTATAACTTCTTGTTTTTGTTATGTCTTTTTCCTTCCCTACAGATTCCCTAAAGATTAAATCCCCTTCAGGTTGCCCAGGAAGAAATGCAGATGCTGTACCACACATGGTGACTAACAACACAGTGAGATCAAAACTGAAACATGGATGTGTGGACCAACATTTTGACTTTCCAGTTAAGCTCATCTTCATTAGCATGTAACAAGCATTAGGATTTATACTACTGGGATTTAAACCAGGAGAGATTCATGTTGTGTCTCCAGTTGATTTACATATAAGTAATATTTTATTTACTTTACAAAATGGGTATTTTGCTCTATTTCAGCACTGGAGGGGGTGATGCAGTTTTTAATTAGTTTAGTGTTTTGATTTTTTCAATGTCAAGAAAATAAATGGAGCAATATAAAAATAATAACAAAACAGCTGACATGGGGGTCTATAATGTAACCATAAAAGGAGCACTTCCAAAGCACTTGCAAAGTTCCAGCCACATGATTCCCATTAACTGTAATGAGCACTGGACAGATAAATTCACACATGTTGCTTTGAAGATTTATACTAAATTGGCCTCATCTTTGTTAGCACTAAAGGAATACTGATGCTATACAATATAAAAGAGAAGTCTTTCAATTTGCCCCCTGCAATCTTCTTCATTATCCACAGAATTCTCCTGTAGCCAGTCATACTAGAGATTCATAATCTCTCCAATTTTACAGACAGTTAAAAATATTAACTATAGCACACCAGTCACTCTCTGTAGAATCAAGTGCTAAAATGCTCCTTTGTTTAAGCACAGGCCCAGCTAGTTGTGCTCTGAAGCACATCAAAAGCCTGAACAAGTGGAACAGCACAGGGAAAAAGCTGCTGCTGTAGAAGCCAATCCATAATACCTTGCCAGGTCTTTAATTGCTATGCATGTACATTTGGCTTGATCTTGTGCTGCTTTGAAGTGAAGGCATTAGCTTCAATTAATCCCAAAATGACCTCAAGTTATGGGCTTTGGGAAAAAAAAAAAGTAAAAAAAAAAAAAAAGAAAACCAGAAATTGGCAGAGGACCAATGTGAGCTGTTTGCCCATTTATTTCCTTCTTTTCTCCCTTTCTCTTCTTGTCTGTTTAAGGACAGGATTAAGTATTCATGGACAATGCAAAGCACACCCTGACAATGAAGCCTCTCCTCTGCTCCCCAAGGCAGAAGCTGGGGACTCCCCAGGTGCCATCCTGCTGGCCCAGCATGGCAGGCACGGCACGTGCAGCACAAACACCCTTCGTCTTGATGCCTTAAGTTTTCGATTTCATGTTTTTCAGGTTCTGTGCTGCCCAGGGGTGCAGTTCTGAGCCTCACATTCAGGGTCACTCAGCTCTCTTCACAGAGCAGAGAGACAAAACAAATCCTTTCCTGCTGAAGACCAAGGACAACTTTCAGGCCCAAAAGCACAAACAAGGGTGGGCTGGAGGGAGGAACAAGAAGGATGGGACCTCACAGCCTGGAGCTGTAATTGGACAATTAAACCCCAAAATGCAAATGGACCAAAACTTATAAAAGTGTGAGACCTCATGACCAGTCAGCCATTTTTTGTGACCATTTTAAGTCCACCTTGGGTGTAGCCCTGGTCAGGCTCTTGTCCTGCCCGAGGTGTACCCTTAAAGGCCTTTCAATAAACACCTACTTTAGCTCTGTCCAGTCTCTCTTCCAGGTCACCCTTCCTGTGGATGCTGCAATCCAACATAAATAACAGTAAATCATGAAGGCAAAACTCCAGAATCCATGGATCCAAAACTGTTCTTCAACTAAAAGACTTGGTAAATGGAGATTTACAAAAGTAATCCACCTACCAAAGGGACCCAAGGGCTGCACAGCTACTGGTGCTGACAAAAGCCCTTACCACCATCTCCCCACCTACCGTTTTCATCCCACAATGAGTTCAATACTTATAAATTAGTTATTTCTGGGGCTCGTGAAGGGGGAACACCAACACTGTGGATACCCAGAAACTCGTACTGAAAAATCTATATACTTTTCTTAAAACCTGAGGAAAAACTCCCAAACCACCAGGAATTCTAAGGTCTCAAATAACATTCCTCTACTGAACAGAGTCAGAAATCAAAACCACAAGGATGTGCTCTATGACAACTTGTGAATGTTATATCTTTCATATCATAAACAAAAATAAAGTCAAACAAACAAAGCACAAGAAAGAAACAATCCTTGAATGCTTTTGCTTCTGCTAGCCCAATAAGTACAGCTCCAACTCCTGATTCTGCCCCAAGTGTGATCCCTCCTGCACTGGAGAGTGCCTTCGGAGAGCAGCAGGGGCTCTCTTTACCCCAGACGGCATTTTCACAAGGAAAATACGTTTAGCATTTTAAAGCAAGCAGTAAAACTGAAGGTGACCGAGGCTTCCCCTTGCTGCATGCCCCACCCGGGATGGACAGGGCCCCTCCTGGCCCACGGCTGCCAACAGCTCTGCCCTCATGCACTAACTACAGCTCAGGCAAGCACCAGCAAGAACCCTCTGCTCAGGCTTTCTCCTGCTTTTCCCGTCTGCATTTTCCTTTGCTGGATTTTCTGTTGTTGTTTTCAAGGGGATGACGTTATTGTGCTATTCCTTCTGACACACCAGACATAAATGTTACTGAGTCAAAGTCATATTTCAGAGTTTCCTCCAAATAAAAAGACTATGGAACTACTCAGCGTTATCTCTGTGTCAGCATATTCCCTCGAGGACAATATTGTCTTTTTCCCTTAACAACTAATTTGTTCATTGCAACACAGGTTTATTGAAAGCACTCTGACTCTTTATTAGTGCTCTTTAGCTGATGTTTCCTACAGCTGCTATGTCTTAGTATCAAATGCTGTGGAGCAGAATTAAGAAGAAATTTTATTATGGCCATGGTTTAAATATGAAATATTCCAAATACATGTAGGAGCATACTTGCAACTAACTTTAAACCCTAAAATTAAAAAATTTACACCTGGAAAAAACAAAACAAAACAAAACAAACAAACCACAATATCTTTGCAATTGTACATGCACAGACATGACCATTCAGAAAAAATCGCCACAAGACCAAGCACATTTCAATTTGTTAATACAGAAGGAGGAAAAATGTTCTGGGTCACTGAGATCCATCAGCCATGGAAAAACTTAACTGGGCCTTACAGAGAGTTTCCTAAACAACACACATCTGTTAAAAGCACAGATCTACATTGCCACTGACTCTACCAGCAAACTGTTCCAAAAATTCTACTATAAACAGCCCAAAAGGCTAGAAACCTTTTCCTAAATGAACCATTTCCTAAGTATTCCCCCCTTCTTTAGTCCTTTCTCCAGGTACATCGCAGACACAATTGCGCCCTGCCCCAGTGCTCATTCTGCAGAGCAGAACAGGCCCAGCCTTCCAGCTCCAACTCAGAACTCCTCTGTATTTCCTGCAGTTGCTCCTACATTAATTCATTTGACTTGAATACAGGATTCCAGGCACACTCTCATTCCTGCTTCACACAGCAGCAGAATAAACACCATGACTATACCATCCACGTTTGCTGTATGGTAGAATTGCTCTGATGTACCTCTTCAGATACTTCAAAACTACAAAACCCACCTTAAAAATTAAATCTTGATTACTAGCCCTTTATGATTCATGTGAGTTTTA
Organism: Oxylabes madagascariensis; assembly: GCA_013400675.1. Taxonomy (NCBI): domain Eukaryota; kingdom Metazoa; phylum Chordata; class Aves; order Passeriformes; family Timaliidae; genus Oxylabes; species Oxylabes madagascariensis. The sequence continues at coordinate 78,584 of VYZR01010283.1, read as the reverse complement.
TGCTAATATATTTAACAGTCTATTATTTCAGCCCATAACACCAACCTCTGCTCCAAGTGTAATGTTCTGGTCTTTTGCCCCATTTGACAAAGCTCCCAGCTATTGCATTGCCAGTAAGTAATGCTAGCAACTTCCAAGCCATTCCTGCTGGGATTAGTTAGTCACACCCTGCTTTGGAGGGATTCCAAAGGGCCCCCTAGCCCAACACCAACACAAAATGGGGGTGTTTTGTAGCTGGTTTCTTGTACCAATTTCTAGTTTAACTAATAATTTCTCTCATGGTTTGTAGCTAATGTTTTCATGAAATACAAACTGATTAGATCTTAGATACTCCAAAATCCCTTCATGGCTTCAAAAACAATACTAGCAAGACCTTATGGTCAATGCTACTTTATTTATTTTAATTATGTGCTTTGTTGCATATTAGAAGAAAGCAGCCTTTCATGTTTCTCTGCTCTTGTGATAAGACTGATTGCTCTCTCCTTCTTGAATCCTGGGTCTGCAGGTTAGGCAGCCCAAGCATAGGCTGAAGGTTAATCAAGACCTTTTCCCCCACAATAAAAATGTTCTGCTTTCAAAGCTCTGCTGTTTTCGGTCAAAAGCTCCAAAGATGCAGTGACTGCCAATGAAAGGTTTTAGAAAAACAGGGCAATTGTCCATCCCAATGAAACAAAACAGATGGATAGAATGGAAGTGACCGTTACTCATTCTCTCAAATCCTGGCAGTTGCAGGACCCCTTGGAGCTGCAAGCGAAAAGCCTCTACTGGATCACAGTAACTGACCTAATTTCAAAACCTTGACTCTGACCATTCCCATGTTCTTCCTCCTACTCACATACACTGAATTCCTAAATACCTGCATCCAACAACTTGGGCTTGCACAAAACACTGGTCTAACTTGCCAACCTTTAGACAGCCAAACAAAGAGGTCAGAGCAAAGACTTGGCACGTTGGGCTGGACAAGTTCACTTTTGGGGGGTATGGTGTGGATCTTTTTGATGTCTCATATATTCATTTGCATCCCATGAAGCAGCAACGCTGCCATAGCCATGCTGGCTGAATGCTACGAGCCACACACAGTTCAGACAGACGGAGTAGGGGAAAGATACACAAGCTCTTGAACCGAGAGTTCTGACTGCAGCACAGAAACTTGGACCCCACGGCCCCTCACTTCCCTGCATCCATGTAAGATAGCAAAAGCTGTATTACTTCTCTTTCCAAACCATGCTGTAGTGCGTTGTTTGTATGCAACTGCATCTTGGAACCCAAAATGTGGTTAAGGATCCTACTATGCCAAATTCACCCACAAAGAACAAGAAGATATTACAAATATAATTTAAGGCAATTCTGAAAGAAATGTAAAAGCAATTTAAATTAGCCTATTAGAAATATCTAACCATTGCAAAAAAAAAAAAAAAAAAGCTTTCAAGTCATTCTACATTCAAATGTTTTAAAACAACTGTATAAAATTACCATATGCAATCATACAAAGCAGCTGATGGCGCAGATCTTCTGACTCCATCTTCCTCAACAGCAGAAGAAAGTTCAGTCTGAGCAGAGTGGAAGCCAGCCTTACTTTCCGCTTGGGTTTACTTCAGTAAGGAAGTTACTGACACAGATTTCTGGTTTACTTTACAAGGCAACTTATTTCCTAACTTTTGTGAAGTATTTTGCATTTCCCATTCTGCTATTCCCATTAACTTTAATATGTTGCTGAGGAAATGTGTAGTTTACCAATCATATCATCATCAAAATCCTTCTTCCCCAAGCACAAATTTAGTAAATCATACCTGTAATTTAATTCTTAATCAAGAGGTCCTTGAGCCTGACTCCTGAGACTCACTTAATGGATTCTGTTATGCATACTATCAAAATGAAGCTGATGTAGTTTCATGTCTTCTGCCTTGCCACCGTTATGAACCTAAAATAAAACGCTCTCTGGTATTTGTGTTCCAGTTGGTTAAGAAATCAATTTCCAATCAAAATATTGGTTACAATAAGAATACAAACAGCTTAAATGATTCCAAGCTTCAGTAAGCTCTGTATTTCTAATGTTCTGTGCCCAGAATTGAAAGCAGAATTTGGAAACAGATTTTGCTTTGTCACTGAATGCAGGAGATGACAGTTATGCCTGTGCAAATTAAGTGTGAGAGGCTTATAAAGAACACTCCCCCCGCCCCAGAAAAAAACCCAACCAACCAACCAACCAACCTACCAAAAATATCAGATTGGAGTCTGTGAATCCTACTCACCTATTTTTAAAAAGATACTTAGTTCTATTGGTCACTGCATAAGTGAAATGCTTTCATTTCTTAATTCAAATTGTATTGCACTGAAAAAACATGTATGTGCACTTACTTAGGCTTAGAGACTGAGGTGGGAAATCAGTTAAAAATGTTTGGTTGGTTGGTTAGTTGGTTGGTTGGTTGGTTGGTTGGTTGTTTCCTGAGATTTCTTTCAGCGGTGTTGGGGGAAAAATACCCCAAAGTTTTAAGCTACCTTACAACTTTGAGGGTTGACATGATGTCGTTTCCATTTCCCATTGTTGCAGTTCCCCCTCCTTGCAACACAGCCACAACAGCTGACCAGCAGCCACCTGGCACTGCCACACCTCAGACCCAGCAGTGACACCAACCTGCCTGGCCAGGGACCGGTGCCACCCCATGTGCACCAGCTGCTGTGGGAGTGAGTAAAGAGCTCTTACTAGTGCTAATCAGGATCTCACTACAGAAACTTCTCCAAGAGCTGTACAGGCAGAACTTGACAATACTTGTATTTACAGGGAGCTCTCCTCAGCCTGAGGTGCCCTGTGACGACGGGCAGCGTGTGCCAAACTGGTCCCTATGAAACACAGAGGAAACTCCGGTAAGCCCTGTTTAATGAAACAGCCTGGTGTGAAGGAAAAAGACTTGGAGTATGAATGCCAAAGCCTTGTGTAAACTGATACAACAGGATATTCCCAGGTCTGACATGGCAATTAAAAAACAGAATCCTGGTGATATAATTACATGGTGAAGTCCATGGTTTACTGACAGTGCGAAGAGGAGAATAACCTGTGTGGTAAGGGAGCTTGTTTCTGTGATCTGAAAACACAAAAGGAAATTTTAAAGGAATAAGCATGGAATGTGTTTTGTATACATAAAATTATGTCCACACCTACATATGCGAAAACACGACAGTACAAAAGTACAAACATATTTAGTATGACTAAAAATGTTCTGCCACACATCTAGACTGGGTGATCTCTTACTAGTAACAAAAGATTTTGCATAACTAAAAAAAGATTAAATCTGTTTAATATTGATGTTTTCTCAATTTGAAGAGGATGCACCAAAATTAAATTAAGTAAATAAGAAGAGCAAGTTGTTCCTTTGAATTAGTATTTTCTCTCACTAAGCAACTTATTTGCATAAAGATTTTCAATAAATAAAGATAAAACATCCTGCTTTCCAGATTGGCACTAATGTTAGAAATAATCCCACATAAATAACATTTCCAAGTGGCAACATGGACAAAAGTAATCAGTATCCTATGTCTGTGTGCAGTACAAAGTGAACATTTTAATGCAATCAATAATCCCAAGGTAAAGAGATGATGGCTACACAGCAAGACTCAGTAGGATATAGATTTCAGGATGCAAGTCAACAAAGATGTAATAATTCAGCCCAGCTGCAGCATATTCCTCAGACACTACTTAAAAGTTCATTCGCCACCAAGGAATATTCTCAAGGAGCAGATCAAACCACTGAAGGATGATTTTCTCCATGTGCCACAGGATAAACAGCAGAAAATACCATCACTGGAGCCCAAGTCATGTGGACTCTGAGCCACAGGAGCTGTATAAATATGAGCAAGCAAAGTGACACATTTCTACACTGCCTGAGACTGAGCACGAGTCACTCAGCCACAGAGCAGTGAGGTCTGCTCCTCCCACCCAGCAGTGATCTTCACTAATCAGTGACCACACCAACATAAAGTCCATATATTATCCTCCTTATACACCCATCCCCAGTGAATAGCACCCAAAATATCAAGGAGCACCTGACACATAACCTGTGTGTGAAATTCCAGAAGCATCTGAAACCAAACTTTGTGAAGTGTTGGTCTGACATGTTTGATTTCACATAGTACAATTCCTTCAAGTCATACTGAAGCCTTTGCCAAAATCTGTGAGATGTTTCCAGAGCTCTGTAGCAATTGCAGTTCTCACTACACAGGTACGAAGCTGTTGTATTTAAACTCTACAGGGCTGGTTGCTCCAGGACAGAGTAACTGTCCCTGAAGACGTGAAATCACTCCTTCTGACTGAGCACACCACAGTGGGTGCTCAGCTACACATCCCTATGATAAAAAATTTTATGGCATTTTTTGTATGTTGATCCTCTCCAGAGTCTGGAAAGGGCTGGAATCCTGGCTGGTTTGTACAGCACTGGTGAAATTGTTAACTGAGTTTTTCAGGGCAAAATACTTTCAACTCTGCACACCTGCATGTTTTGTGTTCCATTTTCTCCCCAGGCCACATTTTCTGCAGCTGCTGCTGCTGCTGTCTCAGAGCCATTTCAGACTCCATTCCCATCAGCTCTAACCAAAGTATCTGCCTAGGCATGAATCCAAGGGCCTCAACTTCTCTTTTTCTGCCCTTACTAGATGTGGCAGGCCTGTGCACAGCAGTCAGCCACTGTTCATGTCTGGAGCTTCACTCTCTCTGCTTCTCTTCCCCAAATCCCTTCCAATTATCTTTCCCTACACAAGACGAGCACAACTGGTAGGCATCCTTTAAACTGCACAGTTAGTACTTCTGTACCTGCAAGCAAGAATTAGAATAGGCGATTTGTATAAGCAGCAGAACATAAATGACAAAAAATATTTTTAATCTAATTTTCCTGTCCATTACTGGGAAACCAGGACTACAATTAAGGCAAGAACAGACAACCTTCATTGTAGGGAAGTTTCATGAAACACTAATTCATAAAGGTTTTTGTAATCTCCTTACATTCATGAACTTAACTAAGAATTGATGCCAATAAATCACTCACACATATAAAAATATAACAGCTTACAGCACGTGTCTTCTGATTGTCACTGCATAAACTACATTACAGATGTTTGTAGGAGATTTTTCTCTCATGTTTGAGGATGGCAGGCATGACATCTGCACTATCCAGATCATCTCAAGCGAAGAAATTGAAACAACTGGCAACCACCACTGAAGCTGCAACAAGATGCACAGGTCCCTCTGGTCACTCAGAAACTTTTCAATGGAATATTTTCTACTAGGACAAAAAATTAAAAACCAAGTTCATCAAAACAGTTTATTAATTTGGATAAAATTCTGATGAAAACCAGGCAGGTTTCCCTTGGAAAGTTACTTCATTTCCTCATAGTTCTGCAGCAATCATCCCAGCAGGCTGTGGAAACCTGGGGATAAAGAAGTCCTAAACTCACCACTAGCAAACTCACAAGCCAAGTGAGTTTAGACTCCCTGCCAGCTAGGTAAATCACCAGGCAAACTGCCTGGAATTTACAGAAAATTCACTGCTTCTAAAGTCTTCAGTTCCTCAGAAGCTTTGTAGCAATAGGCAAGCCTGACTTCAGGACTCTCAGTCTTCATGGTTTTAAGTACTCCAGAAATTTGGTGAAAGTCTGTATACATTTATTAAAAGAATCTATGTATTTGAGAAAGTAATTTTCAGCATTCCCACTCTGAAGAAAATTTCAATGCTTATTGCTTTCACCACATTTGGAATAACAAACTTCCAGTTAAAAGACCCAGAAAATCAGACTTAGGCTTTCCAGGGAGTTATCTGTTGTCCAGAAGAAAAGACAAGAGGTCAGATTGCTCTGGTTCTTTATTCAGTAGGAAACAAACACGTGCAGGGGAAGGTCAAAGCCTCAGTTGCTGCTGGCCCATTCTGACATGGCTGAGCACTGGCTAGATCAGGCAGGACCAGTTTCACAGGGAGTCTCCTGGTCCTTGCACATCCCAGCCCAAGGCACGTACAGCTTACCCTGGGCTGTGTAACAGGTGTGTAAACAGCACAGCCATCAGCAACAACTTACAGCCCACAGCCAGAACAAACCTGTGATGTGACGGCTTCAAGTTTCTTCTATTCAAATATAATTGACACCAAAAAGGGCAAGAGTTTTATTATCTTTACTTCGAAATTGGAATAAGAGAGATTCTTTGTTTTTCTTTTATTTCATGGCTGTCTTCCCCAAACCTTTGACAGTACATACACTTGAACTGGCACAGATTATAGTGCGTATTCCCATGGATAAAACATTCCCAGAAAGTGATTATAGGATCTCTATGAGCAAATAATAACCAGACACTGGAAGTGGACTGAAGCAACCTTTACTCACATGCAAACTCATTTCAGACAACTGGGATTTCTGGATGAAAAACAAAGGGTATCTAGTCAATCACTTTTCTTTCACAAAATAAAAAGATGCACTTAAGTTTTTAACCTTTATCCACTGCACTTCAATGAAATGGAGTATTTTCAATGGAAACTCAATTTCATGGAAAATTTAACTAACTGGAATATATCTGTCTCCTAGCATCTCAATACCTTGAAGATTCAACTGACAGTTTCACACCAGCCCAGCTATACAGGAGTGCAGGCCTGGAACACACATACCACTGCACATCACAGAGCTCTGGAGAGATCCCAGAGCCAGCACAAAACACAGTGGCTGCTGAGCCAGAGGAGTGGTAACAGCGAGCCAATGTTGGGTCTCACCTGGGCTGACTTGCACCATCATTGCACTAACGTGCTGCTCCAGGGATCCAAACTGCCCTTTCCACAACACCCTGTGTCTTGGGTTGTAAAATTAAATTGGACTGCTCCCAACACCCTGACCAACAGGGTGTCAGGTCGTATTCTGACTCTGTCAGTGCTTTCCTTTTTGTTGTTTGTTTGCTTTTTTTGTACTACTACATTTTTATTTTTAATATTCATAGTAAAGAACTGTTATTCCTACTCCCATACCTTTGCCTGAAAGCCCCTTAATTTCAAAATTACAATAATTCAGAGGGAGGGTGCTTACATTCTCCATTCCAAGGGAAGCTCCAGCTTTCCCTGGCAGACGCTTGTCTTTCCAAACCAAGACACCCTGCAACACACAGGTAACACTGGTCTGGCACAAAACACCCAAGGGGAGACAAAGCATTTTACTCACAGTGTACTGATGCTTCTGCTGTGTTTTACTGACCCAGACAGGATGATGCAAGGCCAAATCTGGGAGGAAAGAGTTAACTTTGCAACTCCAGAACGGACTGACTGCATGTTATTTAACCATGGCGTATCAGAGGATAAGGATTTATCCCAGGCCTAGTAATAGAGCAAAAGGTATCCGAGTTCAAATCCTAACATGCACATTGACTATCCTTCAGCACAGTCATCTTTGTTTGTGTTAACTCTTCTAATTTCATACATTACAGCTTGCAAAAGAATCAATATTTATTGACCACTGTCTCATTTGCTAATATCTTCCAAGTCTGTGCCATGGCCATAGAGATATTATATACCTACAACAGACATTCTACATATAAACTCATTGTATTGCCATTGGCCAGACTTGTATATCTCTGCTTTACCAAGCTATTAATTTATCAGGGTTGGGCACTACTCCAAAAACAGGATTCCGAAAGTGCTAAGATTCCGAAGACAATTCAAAAGCAGAACACGCCCAGACTTGCAGCTCCTAATTTCATAGCTAGAGTTGTTTAAATGTATTTTCTAGTTCTGTGGCCCAGATCTGACAGCTGAAAATTATTTCCTGTAGAGCAATTAAAAACTGCATATAATCAACTAATATAATCCACTAGTCTGCCTAAGTTAGTGAGACCCTATGGGAAGCTTCCTGGGCAGTGTGCTACCTGATGTAAATATGAACAGCTACATGGACTGACCTGCCATCCAGGTTTGTTTGAAGAAATTACAGGTACAGAAACTGCAGGTAGAAACTCTTCTTGATGGCCTCCTTTATGAGCCCTGCATTTTATGACGCCGAGTTCAACTTGAGCCTTCAGTTTAGAGCTTGACCCATAAAGTACAGAGAAAAAACAGCAGAGAAAAAACAGCCTGGAGCTGCTGAAGCAATAGTATCTGTTGTAGCTGTAACCGAGGGAATATCCAGGTAACACTATCACATCCCACACATTACAGAATCACCCAAACATCTGTCTCAGGCAAACATGCAGCAGTGTCAGGCTGGTCCGATGGGCAAGTAAAACACTGAACTGGCCCAGACGAGTCAGGCTTCTCCTCATGTTAGGGTGACATGAAGCCCTGTCCCTGAACTGAGAGGAGGCATCTGGCTCTGAACAGCACCTGCTCCTCCCGTCAAGTTTGTCAGTGTGGAGTCCTCAGGCCTTGGACACAGAGCTCCAACCCCCCCGCCCCAGTGGCCCCAAACCTCTCCACAGGCACCCTTCTCCCAGGTACACCCAGCCCCCGTGTATTTTAGGAAGTTTCACTTCCAGTCAAGGGCTCAAATGTGTGCGTGTTGCTGTGCTGGAGAATTCCATCTCTGCAGAGATGTTAACATGCAGAGCTTGTTTACATAGGGAAGGGAGGTCAGAGTGAGCTGTGGGATGTTTCACCAGGGAAAAGGAGTCTGTGGAAGTTAGTCTTCCCTCACTGACCCCTCTGTGAAGCACATCCTCCTGGTTTCACAGCAAGAGAGTTGCCAGACAAGCCCATGCTTACCCCCCTGTACCAATAACAGCTGTGACATCTTTGAGATAATCAGCTCCCTTGGATCTTGTCCTCAGAGCACCTGCGCAGCATAAAGGACCCAATCACAGTACAGGTAAAACACCAAGAATTCATACCTTGCTCAGTAGCTCCCGTACACAGATGAACCTTCAAGAGTGCAACAAAGAAAAATAACCAAAAATTACTCAAAGTACTGACAAACTACCAAACCAACTCTCTGCAGATTTACATCAGTCCTATAAGGCCCTTTTCTTACTTGCTGGAGAATCCCACAACCTCAACTCACTGACTGCATGGGCTAATGTTTACAAGATTATCCCAAAAAATTATAAAATCCCAGCTTTCCTGCTGGTTTAATATGACAATACAACTTGTCATTAGCTAAGAGGAGCAGAATAACTGAGTTGATTGAGTAAATTTGATTACCTTTGCCCCTTGCTGATGAATGTAAGCTATTTTAAAAATTAAAAAGCTATTAGACTGGTGAAAATAATTTTGAACAGTAATCTCTTGATACAGTATTTCTGTGTTTAAAGATCAGCTGGCAGAGGCATGACTGCTAACACAGGCTGCCTGAAAATTCAAAACTGGAGATAATGATCAATTCCTCCGCTATTCTTGTCTAATTAGAGAATTCTGCTTCAGTTGAAATCCATTTAAGTGAGCAACATCCATATATTGAAAAGAAAGATTAAGAATACATTAGGTCAGAGTAAGAATCCTTATGATGTGAGTAGGCAACTACAAAAGCCATCTCTGATTTTCCACCTCCACCTCTTTTATTGTATTTTCTTCTCTGTCAATACAAAACTGTGGCAAGAATTGAAATCAATAATAATTCCCCTCCCCACTTTTTCTTTTTTTCAAACTGTCACAGTAGAAAGAAAATAGATAGCTACTAAAAAACAATGATCTTGTGAGAAAGCACAAACATCTGCTCTCTAGAAAGGGTAAGGAAAGAATACTAGCATTCCCTCTCTACAAAACTGGTAGCAGGATGTGCTGGAATGCTGTACTTAAAGGAATTGCTGGTTCGCTGTAGTTTGTGGACAGCCAACTGGCAAACCAGAAATTAGGTCAAATTTTCATAAAATCAGCCCCACACATACACATTCATGAATAAGAACAAGTGGCTTGTGTTCCAAAAGCATCTCCTAATGGCCATTATCTGTGGGTTGAGTGCTGAACAGTCCCAAAAATAAAGTAAAACATTATTATCTCCAGCAAATTTAATGAAGTGAGCTTCTGCCTAGTGCTCTGCGTAAGACTGGGTTAGAACAAAGGGCAGACAGCCTGGCAACAGCACCAAAGAGGGAAAATGTTCAAAAGTTTGCCAGTATACTATCTAAAAATTGATAAATAAAGCCCCTAGGAAACAGTTATTGAAAAGTCAGCACTGTGAAGCCTAAGGCTACACTTTTACATCTCTATAATTCCCTTACCTTCCAAATCAATCAAAAGCAGAATGGAATTTGTAAAATCTAACAATCCCATGGTGGTAAGAAACCATTTTCCGTGATACACAATTGCATCATTTTATCATCAGGCAGAAATACAACCCCACATGTGATTAATACTGGGCAAACACATTAAGTTTTCTTGTGCTTTCAAGAATATGTTATTCCTTTTAGCTTGATGTATCAAAGAAAAACATTTTAAAAGTTCAGGGAATTTTGTGACTACTGATGGACTTTCACACATGCTGATAGTTAAGACAGGGTCATGGTTATATCACTTGCAATGGCAGAGCCTCTTAACAATTTTCCTTTTTTCCTTAATCACATATAGTTAACAAAAGCAAAGTAAAAGTTAGAATTTCAGGTATTTGCAATGTTTCCTCAATAGCCTTTCATTTCTATTTGGGCTGAAACTTGATCTATTCTGAATAATGGAAACAATGTTCAAAGCATACATCCCCCTCAGCATTACACTTAGTTAATGGTCCTTCACTTGTGATATTGTGATTTTTATACTCCATATAAAGGTCTCCTTTAGGTTAAAAAAAAGAATATGTGTCTTAGCATTTGAAGCAAAGCCAAATAATGCTGTACTGCTGGGCAGTTTTCAAAGCCACATTAAAAGAGGATCATAAGAAAAAGAGGCATCCAGTACAAAAACACTACATGGCTCCTTCTCCATGCTCCACGATTTTGTTAAGATACTCTTTTAATCCAGCCATTTACTGCAACAGGCTTTATAATATATATTAAATATTATTGCCTCCTCTAACTGACAGATCAGGTTTGGGGAATCTTGACCCTTCAATTCCCCAGAAGCCGTATTAGACTGTTAAAAAAGTATTAATATTGTGAAAACCATAACCAAAATGTCTGTTTCCCTGATGGACAAGTTCTTTTTTGGATGGTGGGTGATTCAAGAGATTCCTGCACAATGTGATTGTCATGAGGGACCTAAACCACAAGGAGATTCTCTCTGCCATTTCAGTGTCACCTCTGAAGATGTGCTCAAGCAAAATCTTACCTCAAACCACCACAGCTGGCACTAAACAAATCTCGGGACACCCCTGCTGCAAGGACTCCAAAATAACGAAAGGAGGAGATTTTGCCAAAAGAATCAATCTCAGCAGCTGATTGCCTCCTGAAGCTGGTCTGACTCACCATCTGTCCTGCTCTCCCTTTCTTTCAGGTCAAGGCCTTTCATGGGTGACATGAGAGCATGGCAAGGTGAAATTACTGCTGTGTTTCCACCCTCCCCCGAGCACAGGGGTGAGGCACAGCCAGAACTGACCCCCAAAGTGCTCTTCAGTGCTGAAGCTTCACCACCTCTTGGACCACAGAGACCAGGAAAAGTGGTCGGAAGTCCAGAAGTGGATGAGCTGTAGTACTTATCCATCAAAGGGCTGAGAAAGAGCCTTGCACAAACCATGAGATTTAGCAGATCAGGAGAGCTTTTCTTCCATTTACTTTAATTCCATTGATTTCATCTCCTCTGGGAAGAACTGAATACTCTTTTCCATAGCCTAATACTGTTGGTAAAGTCATCAAGGAAATAAAAAAAGGATGAAAAATCAAATATCTTGCTTATCCTATCTAAATTTGCCATAAAAAACTCTACAAAGACATTTTAAAATTATAAATAAAAGAGGATAATTCAACTTCCTTGAAAATCATCATGCCTCCCTTCAAACAGTCAGTCATCATCAGAAAATCTCCAGAAAATAATGTCTTTTCCATGTCCAGGATCTATTTTTCAGATACTTGGCTTGTATGTTTCCTCACGTCCCTCCAACTCATCCATGTCTGTCTCAGACATAAAAGAGAACAGATAAAAGCAACATTTCCTCAGGCTTCGGGCAAAGCAGGGAACTTGTGACTGTCACCCATTTGCTCAAGTCATGCAGCAGCTTCAGTACCTGGACTGCTTCATGAACGTGTAAGACCTACAGATGATAGAAAATGTTGATCTCTGAGTGTTGTGACAGGTAGAAGAATTATAAAAGAAAGGCCTTATAAAATCAGGTCTATTCTATTAACTAGCCTGTAATTTCTTCTAAGTACAGCTAACAAGTAATTTGTAAGTTCACGTATGAAGCTATTTTGGGAATGAGAAGTTCCTCTAACACAATAATCTATTCTGAGGGTAAAAATAAGTGCACCTGTAATAACAAGGGATTTGTCCCATGAGAATCAGTGAAGAAAATATGTAAACATTCCAAGAATAGATAGATCTGATGGACAAGTAAAATACCTTTTATTAACCAATAGAATAATTAAGAAGAAAGCTATTAGGCAATTAGAAGTTACCCTCGAGGTTTGTAAAAACTGTATAAAAGACAGCATGCAGCCATAATAAAGAGCCTTCTGAAGATTTTTACTGCGTCATTCTGTATGTCCTGACCATCCTAACAACAAGACCTGAGCAGCACAGGAGCTCCAGACATAGCCCTGAGAAAGGAATATTGGCCTAATTTGCACTGCATGGAGGTGCATCGAGGTATCCCACCGTGGGCAGGAGCCAGCCAGAGCCCCATCCCTGCTCTGCTCCTGCTCGGAGGGAAGGAGCTGGCCCAGACCCCCACAACAGGCAGGGACAGGCAGCACACGGTCAAGGCCAGCTTCTTGCTCATCTGAATTAATTACACAGGTCTAGGAGCCAGTGAACATCTGCCCCCTGACCCTGGATAAAGCAGCCCAGGGCTCCGGAGGAGATTCCTGCACACACCAAGGCAGAGGCAGCGCCACAAGTCTGTAAATGCCTTTTACATTTGCTGCCCTGAAGTGAATTAGAGGTGGGTTCGCTCCTTAAACCTAAAGGTCAGACTGTCAAAAATCTTTATCCAGACACTATGTTCCAGAGCCTGGAAGCTTCTAGGTTAGCTAAACTCAGAATTTATTCCACTGGCTTCCCTGAGTGTGCATGCATGTGTATGCATATGTTTAATACACATATTAAATTTTAAATAGATTGCTTTTAACTAATCACATCAAGTGACATTTGTGCAATGTAAATATTTGCTTTGTTCCTTTAACACTCTTTCAATTACACAAAAAAATTCAGAGAAATAAAATTATAGCAGGCCAAATATTAAAAGGTGGGGAGGGAAAAGAGTGAGAAACTAAGCTTCAAAGGGAATTCTGCACTTTGATTTCAGTTTGCATATTCCAAATGCTCACATTTTGCTACACAGATGTCAAACCAGGAGGCAGGTAATAAAGCAGGTTTCTTTAAGATTTTAAAAAAATTACATTTAAATGATCAAATTAAACCATATTCCAAGCATTGCAGAAATAACTGACATATTATTAGTTCCTCCCTAAACGTTATTGAACCATCTCTTTCCATTGTAGCAGGGGTCTGTCAGCTAGGCAGGTCCTTGCCAAAAATAAAGGATGGCAGCATTCCCCATCTGCTGATGAGTCCAATCTAAGGGAAGACAAAACACTGATTTTATTTACCTCTGTTCCAATTATTGTCAGGCGATACAAACAGTCATCATGACACACAGCCAGGTTTATTCATGTGCCCAGCAAGCCAGGCCAGGCATAATAAAGAGATTACACACTCCGTTTGGAATACAGGCAACTTGGAATGGCTTGTATTGAAACTTAAGCATGGGAAATATTGGGTAGTAGATTTAGGTATCACACAATCAAGAAATATGTTTGGCTCAAAAACACAACACATGGCAACCCTCAGAGAATGAGGGTGACTATTATTACAGCACAACAGGCCTGCCTTTCTCTCCCTGCCAAAAGAAAAGCTTGGAATAGCACAGAGCACATGGCACTTTAAACTTAGAGGAGAGAGACTGGAAAGAGCTTTACAGAGTAGGAAGGAAAAAACCCTCAAAATTACTGTGAAGTATCTGTGCCCTTGAAAGACAGCTCCTCATAAACCACCAGCAGTTCCTGTACTAGAGTCACTCTGGAAGAGAAAGAACTCTTACCATCAAGAAATGGGACAGAAGGGGCAGCAATAGGGCTCTGCCCGATTCCTGGGTTTCTCCTACTCTCACTGGCATGAACATCTCTACCAGGCAGAGACCCAGGGATTCCATTCTGGGCAAAGAGGTTGTGGATGTGCTGAGGGCACATACTTCCACACTGACCAGTTCTGCTTCACCCTTTCCCTCTGCCACTCCTTTTGTTTCCAGCTGTTGGATTCTTTCTGCTGGCTCCTTTGGGCTGGCCCATCTGCCTCCCCTGAGCTTGCACAGGTGACACACCATGTGGCCCTGATTCACAGGTAGAATCCCAAGGCACAGCCTCCCTAATAACGAGGGTTGCACAACTCCCATTTGCTATCTCAGGCTTTCACTTTTCAATGGTCAGCCATCTCAGAGAGTTGCAATTTACACTAATCTAACCATTTTCTTGCATGGAATTCTTCTGGCTTGTTAGAAAATACTTTCAGGTGCACCAAGTTGTTACTGCTTCTGTGTGAGAAAATGTAAGTTTAAGAAAAGACCTGCAAAATAAAGACATTTGAGTTTTTCTGACCGAGGTCAGTAAGAGCTCAAGCCTGTTTTGACGTGATGGTAATTAGTGCCATGGATGCAGGAGCAAACATGGGCAGGAAGCTCTCAGTCACTAAAGGAAAGAAATGGATTTCTGCTTGATGATGTGCTGACTGAGGAACCTTCACAGGAACATCATGTGGCACAGGAGGATGAGGTGCCTAGAAATCAGGGTCCAAACAAATGGATAAAAGAATGCCAGTATACAGACAGCTACTGCTCCCACTCCGCACAACATTCCTAACTTACGCTGCCTGTACTTTCCTCAGTAACGTGTCAGTCTGTTTGTTCTTTTTATTTACAACCTCTGCACTGTGTCTGTGGATCAAAGTGTGCAACAACAACCTTTTCACAGTCAGCAGCTGAACCACAACTTTACTCTGCATAAATAGATAGGTGAAGTGTCCAGACAGACTCAATCCAGGAAATAAGTGTTCCAATAAGGCAATAGGATCAGACTTCAAGAAAGATGCAGCAGTAACACAACATAGGTCAGTGGGAGCTATACAGTGATTAAGTTTTCTTACCTTAGCCAGAAGGTGTTCAGCCTGAACTACGGACTAAGACCACTTGAGGAATCTGACACTTTTTTATAAGCAATGGTTAAAGGAAGAACGGTGTTTTCATCAGCAGATTGACCTGAGAGGCAGGGTGAGGCTTACAGCAAGGCTTGGAGCTCTGTGACTATAGGAATACCCTTCCTCCTAACACACATCTGCAGTCCCATCAAGATGGCAAATGATTGCAACAACTTCTGACATACGAACATTGAAGGAGCTCTTTGCTGTGCTTCTCAGCTTGCTCCAGCAGTCAGGATGTGAGATGGCCTCAGCTGTGCAATATGTTTGCTGCAGTAACCGAGGTATTATAATGATTTCAAAATTTAAAGTCTGTTTAACACAGAATGGAAAGGAAATTACAGTAGATATTACAAATAGGAAAAGGGTTGAAATTTTGAATCTTTTTAAAATGTAGATTAAGGCT
Organism: Oxylabes madagascariensis; assembly: GCA_013400675.1. Taxonomy (NCBI): domain Eukaryota; kingdom Metazoa; phylum Chordata; class Aves; order Passeriformes; family Timaliidae; genus Oxylabes; species Oxylabes madagascariensis. The sequence goes on along the minus strand of VYZR01010283.1, from coordinate 62,900 downwards.
CTGTTGATAAATCCAGCCAATTTGCTGTCCAGGACACTCTTGCCCCACTTGACCAGCTGAGACCCTAAATTGCCAGCAGGCCCAGTTTCTTGAAGGTGTGCCCAAAATCATAGAACCCAAGACCTTGAACATGACACCAGCTATGCAGATGGTCATTCACCTCTTCAGCTCACCTCCTTTTTCTCAAATCCTCTTATCTAACTAGGAAGATGGAGTAGACCCTCATCTCCTGACTCTCTGAACATTGTTCCAAGGGATATAAGGTCCCTGTTGATATTTCTAAGTCACCTCTCTGCAGTGTCATTCACCCCTACCTGAAAGAGTAGGAAGAGGTGTTAGTCCACAGGCTTGACCAGCCTCAGCAGCCTCTTGTGACATCCTGGATGAGAGCTCCCAGCAGGCAGACTTCTCTAGGGACACTGTCTGGATGACAAATGGGGCCTCTCAGTAAGAAGTCTCCCGTTTCTCACCGCCCCCATTCTGGGAGCACCAGTTCCAGCGGGGGTAGATGATCAGCTCGATTTTGCACGGTTGGCCTTTCCTGGGACGTGCCTATTTACTCACTCCCTCCTCATTCTCCAGCCCCAGGACATTGCCTCTGTCACCTAAGGACACCTCAGAGGGAAGAAGAAGGTTCCTCCTCCCGCCCCAAGCAGAGGTGAGAATCCAATCTCCTTTGTCTTGTGAGTTAGTTGAGTCCGTCAGTCCAGGGCTGGAAGCAAATTTACCTTCTCCTTGCAGAGACTTGAGGCAAGGCTCGTGCTCAGCTTGTGACAGCAGCACACAACACTCTGTGTCCTTCTCTCATACAGATCCCCAGGCACTACTGCTGGTTTTGCTCTCTTACCACTTGGCTACGTGCTTGGAGAGCCCACCTGATTTGCCTAAAATGCGGTAAGATCACGGACAAAAACTCTCTAACTAGTTAGAAAGTGGTATGTTTTATTGTGATGTTGGGCATCACAGGAGTGACCTCCTAAAGGTGTGCTGCAAACCACAAAGTTCTAGTCCTCTATTTATTTGCAAAAGTCTTACATGCTCAAAAATGCCTGTGCATAATCTTAGCACCTCCCATTCCCACTTTGTATTAAAATGAGCCCAAAGTCCTTTACACCTGCACAATTCTTCTCTCAAATTGGGTCGGTGGTCTCTGAAATAGGTCAGTGGTCTTGAAAGATGAAGTCAGAGATGTCTTCCTCACAGTGACCTTTCTACCTTTATATTGCTGGCAGGCCTACGTGACCTCTTGGCACAGTCCAATCTTCTCCAATTAGTTTCTGTGTCCAGGTGCAGTCACGGTTTCATTGGTTTAATTTATTGTCACAATGGTCCATCCATCTCATTTCCTTCTACAAACACAACTAAAGTGAACAAGTAGTACATTACCCACACTCTGGCTTAAACATCTGAGTTAATAATTATTAACTCATCTCTACTCTTCTAACTTAAATCCTAACCAATACAAGTTTCTT
>VYZR01010283.1:48024-61332 GCA_013400675.1 Oxylabes madagascariensis | reverse complement strand
GTGCTGCAAACCACAAAGTTCTAGTCCTCTATTTATTTGCAAAAGTCTTACATGCTCAAAAATGCCTGTGCATAATCTTAGCACCTCCCACTCCCACTTTGTATTAAAATGAGCCCAAAGTCCTTTACACCTGCACAATTCTTCTCTCAAATTGGGTCGGTGGTCTCTGAAATAGGTCAGTGGTCTTGAAAGATGAAGTCAGAGATGTCTTCCTCACAGTGACCTTTCTACCTTTATATTGCTGGCAGGCCTACGTGACCTCTTGGCACAGTCCAATCTTCTCCAATTAGTTTCTGTGTCCAGGTGCAGTCACGGTTTCATTGGTTTAATTTATTGTCACAATGGTCCATCCATCTCATTTCCTTCTACAAACACAACTAAAGTGAACAAGTAGTACATTACCCACACTCTGGCTTAAACATCTGAGTTAATAATTATTAACTCATCTCTACTCTTCTAACTTAAATCCTAACCAATACAAGTTGCTTCTACCCCTTAGCTAAAATCTTAACTGTTTAAATTCTTAACTCACACCCAGCTGGGCACACTCTTACCCATGACACCCACTCTACCTCCAGACTCCAGAGGGACTGTCACATTCTGGAGTCCCATGGAAGTTTTGGTCTGGGCAGGTTTTTCAGCTCTTGGGAGGCCATTCTGGTGTCCACACAAGGCATTGTACCCTGTGATCCTCCCTGGGGAACACGCCAGACTCAGGGAGTATCACTGGATAATTTAATTCAAAAATGTCACCCAAGGTGGAATTATGCATCATCAAGGTTTTTATTTCATCAGTCATCGTATTTGGCCACAGTCCTAGGCAAGTTGTGAGATCTTCGGGCTTCAGTTTTGTGCCCTCCAAAAACAGAAAAATACACCATTAACACCAGCTCCAGCCAAGAGAGAACAGAATTCAGAGTCCCCTGGGCCCTAGCCCTGGGCATTTCTGTTTACGGTGGAGAGTATTTATAGTTCTCAAATGTGCACTGGAACCAAGCTGTGAAACATCCTGAAAAATCTGTTAGGCTTAAAAGCTCTAAGTTTGTAAAAGCATGAATTTCACTCTAATTTCTGATTCTTGGGAATTATCCTTCCAAGCAGCAATATAATGACTGCTCCTGATTACAATTCAGTCTAATAAAAACCCTGCAGAATACCCACACATACTTGGAACAGAAAAAGGAAATGCAGTTATCTGAAATTCTCCATTCATTCAGAGCACAATGCTGCTGAAACCTGGGCCTAAATGTCTCTCACCAGTGCTCACAAGCTGGTGTTGTAATTGATGCCAAAAATTCAGCAGCTTTATCATATGCATTTTTTTTCCTACTAACAAAGTATTCCGTGGAGCTGTATTTCAATTCTGATTCCATATGTCACTTCAATTTCTGATCAGAGCTTGAACATAAAAAAATTATAGCCCACCTCAATGGACTAATAAAAAAGGATCATTTCTTTTTACATATCAACATTTATTAGCCTCAATCATTTCAGAAATATAACCATTATAGTCCCTTTTACTGAGAACAGCTCCCCACACACACTCATCCCAGGGGCTCCTCTGTACAGATTTCTTTTTCCTTTTATTTCTGAGGGTGCCATGTTGTTGCACAGAAAAATCAGGCATCATGCAGTATCAAGGGGAAAAGTAATTTAAAAAAGACGGGAGGTTTTTCCTATTTCCCATTATCCTTTTTGGTTTTTTTTAATATTACTGTTATTTGCTTCCGTCTTCCCTAAATAAAAAGTCAAAGGCAGGAAAGGTTTCAAGTCAGAAGGAATGACTGGGCTGACCATCCTGAACTCTGCATTTCCCTGGCCTTTTGGTCACAGGAGGGGCTGATGAGTTTAACCAGAGCACAGCTCCCAGCTGGCTCAGCACATATTCCAGAAGCATACAAGGACCTGGCTGGAAAGCATCGGTACTGAGGTTAATCTTGGTTTTCAGAATCACTGATCATATCTGTTTGGTTTATAGTCTTTCAAAATCTTCCCTGAGAAATTCATCGATCCTTCCTACTGAAAACTCAAGACAGACAGGATGCTGTTCTCAAAAAGACTTTTACAAATCCCATCAATACTGGAATAAAATCAGAAAAAACAAAGCAGCTTTATTGATTTACACATTAAAATAACATGCTTTTTGTGCACGTGCAGTCTCCCTTAAGTGAAACTGGACATCTAAAGAGTATCTAATATTGAACCTATAAGTATTATCCATCAGTTCTCCTTCCCTTCCCCTTTTCTTTTTCTTTTTTTTTTTGACAGCCACAAAAATTAGAGATAACATACTTAATTAGTGTAGAATGAGGTAAAAATCACTCCCTGGGATGAAACATGTAGTGCAAACAATAACTGAGCTCCTTGTTAAATACAGGTCATTTAAGTCCAACCTGGAACCTGAGTGTGCCTGGATGCAGAGCTGGAAAGCGAGCACCTGTATGGTTCCTGCAAAATGTAAAACTTTTAACTGAAAATCCTCATCTTACTAAAGACACTGGGACCAATTCTACTGCTTCCACTTAAACATTTTTTCACTCAAAATTCATGTACTCGTAATTCAAGCCATCCCAGCTCAAAACAATCTTATCTCAGCAGCAACTGATCCAAGTATTACATGAATCAAAACAGAAACAAAACATGGTTTCCATTATCCAAGGATAACTTTCCAACTTTATGAGTCAGAGCAAAAATCTTTAAGAATCGCACTTAAGCAATATCTAAGTTTCCCAGCAAACCAAAGCTAACTGCATAACTCTGCTTCACACATTGCTGTTATCTCCAAAATTCACATTTCTACAGGAAGTATTTACTAAGTACATCATCCTATTACCTATGAATCTGGAGTAAAGAGGACTGGAATAACCTCTACGTGCTATATACAAGACTCAATCAGAAAACAATTCCATTCATCAAGGATTTGGTTCGAGTTTTTTGCTAGGGTGGTTTTGTTGTTTTAGTTTGCAGGTTTTGGTTCTTTTGGGGGTTTTGGTGGTGGTTCTTTTTTGTTGCCTTTTTTTTTTTTTTTAATACAGGCTCAGCAACATTTTGAGAACTTGAGGTTAAGGCAGATCAAAGAGTATGAATCAACTGATAACCAGCTGCCAGCTGAAACCAGAAAGTGAATAAATCACTCATTAGTGGTCCTACAGGCATAGCTCTACCTCAGCACCGGGCTGCCCCAGGAAACCAGGAATGCCCAGGACTGTATTGGGTCACCAACCCAGAGTGGGCTCCCAGTCCTGGTTCAAAGGAAAAGCCCCACAATGGCCTTGCTCTGCACAGTTTTGTCCACGCTGGAGACACAAAACCCCAGCAGTTCCTGACTCACAGCAGGTACAACGTGGGGCCCTGACCTGCCCTAGCCAACAGGATGAAGGCAGCACTGGCAGCTCACACACTTTACATGTCACAGCTTCCATCCAACCTAAAATTACACTGCCTGTATTCAGCTGAAGATGCAGCACAACTACTCCCAACACATAGCAGACTACTTGGCTACACAAATACTAGGGACAGATTTTGGCAGCAATCTTGTCACTCTCCTGTCACCACTTTGCCAAATGCCCTCCTGCAGGAACTCCTGTGGTGCCAGCAGCTCCTGTCTCTGGTCTCCACAGACTCTGTATGGGTTCATGGCTCAGCCCAGGCAGAGCAGTGTTTGTTTCTCCTGCAGCCCTGGCACTGTGGGCACACAGCAGATGCTCCCACAGCACATCCACACGAGCCAGTGCAGCACAGGAGAGCTGCTGCCCAAGGGGAATGCAACGTGCCTGCAGAAAAGGGACTGCAATGAAATTATGTTTGCTTTGCCTTGAAGGTTCATGAACAGGCCAGTGACCACAATGCAATTTAAAACATCCACAAACATCCCTTTGCCTGGTGACTCTTGGTCTTCCCGTGGGAGCAATGGCCTAAGGAAAGCAAGGCACTGACAAACTCCCTCACTGCCCCAGTGCCACTCTCTTCAATCAGTGAAGTGTTTCTGGTGGCTTAAACGGCTCAAGTGGCTTTCTGGTGGCAGACTCAGCGCCGAGGAAGTAACTCCTCTTTTGAGTCCACACTGTTTAAGGATGGCTGGCACAATGCAACACAAAGAGACAAAAAGAAACTGATATTTGGGGTTATTTATATATGTATGCATACATATATAGTTCTCACGTGCACACTACAGATGTGTGCCCTTCTTCCAGATTAATTTAAGTTAGGCTCTAATTTAAAGAGATTGTCTCTGTTCAGGACAGTATTTGAACTCATAGCTCTACACTTCAGCAAAAGTCCCTGATGACTTTAAAAATTAAAAAAAAAAATTAAAAAATCAAATTTAAAGTTCATCTTTAGCCAGCAAGAAGAAAATGCTGAAACCTCCTCTTCAACAAAGGAAAGGAAGGAAACATGAACAAAGAATGAAAATAAGTCAGTACCATCCCTTTTCATTTTTCTGTGAAGGTCACCAGAGAGGACAGTGCTTCCTACAGCTTCTCCTGGCAGGGAGAGCTGATCTCTGTGGGCTCTGCAGTCCCCAAGAACATCTCCCCAAATTCAGCCACTCTGGAGCTACAGCAGTGCTGTGACATGCAAGTTTACTCGCTGCTAAACTCCGCCAACCAATTGCTCGTTTCTGACAGATGTTTCTGTTTAAAGCCACAAGGAACCGTATGGATCATTCCTCCTCAGCAGTCTCAAGAGCCAGCCCAGCAACTCCAGGAGCCAGAAATTTGCCAGGAACTAACGAAAAACCGAATTAGATCAACAGACAAAACTTGGATCAACATTAGAGGATCTGACATGACAATGGGATTAGACTATTTGCAAGGCATAACAAGGTTTGGCTATTTATCATTTCACAACCAATTTTTACAGTACAAGAAGCAGTGACAAATCAGCATGAAAAATGCAGATATGAGAATATCCTTGTTTCAGTTTCATGTGGGCTCCCTGCTGATGCCAAGTTCCCCAGAATCACAATCTATTCCTTGAGAAAAACCATTGCAATAGCAAAAGGAAGTTAAGAACTGGAGGCAAAGTAATGGAAATGAAAATAACAAAATCCTTACAGCCAGGTGCTGGTAGTTTCAGGCATACAAAAAGGCTAAAAAGTAAATAAATCATTGCAAAACACACAGTTTGGAGCTATGTGGAAAAATTAATGCAGATAAACAGCTGGATAGACTTTGCAATGACAGTGTCATTTTTGTCTTCTCCACCTTGTCATTCTCTGACTCAAGAAGTCTAGGAGATTAGAATATAAGGGTATTTACAGTTTATCACTAACAAATGGAGTGTAAAAGTACTTAGAAAATGAGGTTGAAAACCAAAAAATCCCCTTTGTTGCTTGTCCCCTTTGACAGGTTGCCTGTGGGACTGAAGAGGGTCAAGTCAAAGGAATCTCAAGTTTATGTCAAACCAGAAGTCAGCAATGACAAGAGGTCAAGAACACACACTGGTTGGATGAACTGAGTTCCATTCCCTACCAGCTGGTAGCCTCCACACAGCTCCCAAGGGATGCATTTCTTCAACTCCTGAAAGGTCACAAGAGGTCTAGGTGGGATTTAGGCCAATGAGAAACTGAGCCTGGACCTCAGTAGTCCTTTTGTCCTGTTTCTGCTCCAGTTCTCTACACACCTTCACCTTCTGCTCCCACATCTGGGAAGCCAGAGCTGGAAACACTGTGCAGTGCTCCTCCAGTGGGAAGAGGCCTTTGTGGATGCTTTCCTTCTTACTGCCTCCTGTGCCACAAACACAGCCACTTCAGTCTGCCTGGAGGAAGCTCATTTTCCCAAACATTCTTTCCTTGCTCATTCCTTGCTCTCTGGAGCAGAGACACAGGCAGGCCTCACACACAGCAATGCAATCTGGTCCCATCCCAGTCCAAACTCCATGAGGTTCTAATAATCGCCAGCTTACTTCTCCTCCTAGCATCAGCCATGAAGGCCTGCTCAGATACAACAACTTGGTTTTACAGAAAGGAAATTAATTGACAGGCACTGTAGAAGAATTTTACAGGTACTGACATGTGGAGCTATACCTCTACAGCACCATCAAGAGAAAAAAAAACCCCACCTCACCTGTGGCTCCTCATATTCTGCCTATGAGGCGTGTTTTGCTTTCTATTTTAATTGCAAACTGAAGATTAGAGCAGCTTTTTGATCAAAATGCAGACAACATCTGGTACAGTGGAAGTCTCAGTTCAGCTTCGGAGGGGCCACTCAGTATCAGTAAGTTAAAAACCTTCACCAGCACAAGGCAGCCCACAGGAGGGGGCTTCCCCACTCCCATCCCAGCAGGGAAGCAGTGCTTCCCACAGCCTGTGCAAACAATCCTGGAGCAGGCAGGAATCTCAGCACACAAATGTCATTCTCTGACTCAAGAAGCCTAAGAGATTACAAGGGTATTTACAGTTTATCACTAACAAAACTGCAACACCACGCGAAGTAATTAAGTAATGATACAGCATAAAATATAGACATTTCTCCATTTTAAACAGGTCCTACATGGAAGCACCTGTAATAGGAAGAAAAAAACTTTCACAGCAGAAGGAACTCCAACCTTGACCATCTGAATTTAAAAGGTTATTTCAGGGCAACAGAATATCAGCTGATGTCAGTGAATGTGGAGGAGTGCTCCAGCCCAAGGTGTAACTGTCTAACAGGACACATTATATTTATATTTTAGCACAGCAGCCAGGCAGTGAAGGGTTGGGCTGCCGCTAATACAAATGGAACAGTAATCAAAGAGAGAAAAAAGCTGGGGTTTCCCCCTCAAACTTCTTCATCACTTCCTAAACTTTAATTGAAATTAGTAGTGTATTTAAAGGACTTACGTTAGCATCAGTGTTGGTCAGTGCTGAGAGCAATAAAAGCACAGACTGCAGCAGCAATGCTTACTACTAAATACATTGCTTAATCCTTACATACACATTTCAAAAATAATTGCTCTTTGTAAAATTAAGTATGGCTTTTTTATACACTTAGCTTTTTACCTGGAGCTCTGGTAGTTGTGATATGAAAGGAATCTAGATACACATCAGTTCTGGTTTAAGTCCTGCATTTAAAAAATAGATGAAAAAAGAAATCCTTCTCTCAAGCCCATCTTCTGATAAATCCTATTAACAAGAGATATTCTGAGATAATTCCAACAAGGTATGAGCATTCCTCCTTTCCTCAGTTGACTTTTGATATTGCACATCATCATGCCAATGGAGTAGCATCCCAGCCAGTGCTAGCACCTATAAATGCCATATTTCTACAATATTTCTATTGCTCTTCACTAAATACTCAATTTTCTTCCTCTATTTTTTTTTCCTAGAAGTAAATACACACATAAATGAAATGGAGAGAAGATGGAAACTATGAGAGAGGAGCAGCATTTAAATAGTAATAGTTTTTTAAAAAAACACATGCTCTCCAAGCCCATGGCAACAGCAACATTTCAACAGGACAACAGGAAAAACAAGGAGTTCTGTGGACAGCCAAGCTATGGAAAAACAGGGTTTCCTGTGCAGTAAGGTCCAATTTTCCTTGTCATTAGAAGGAAGGTCTTTTCTGCCCTGTCTGGTTGCAGGAATCTGATAGTTTTAAGTCCCTTCCTACCCCATCATATTTAGTGGAAGCTGGCCCATGTGGACCAAAATTGTCAGTGGGCAGGAAGAGCAGACAGACACCCGTAGTCATACACCAAGCATTGGCACAGCATCCTCATCTCCTCGGGAGACCAACAGAAAATCCTGCCACAGGGAACTGAGCCAAGGATGGCTTAGATGGCATTTTTCAGACACATGTGGGTCCTTTCCATGGCTCTGTACAGAAGGATCACGCTGAGCTCTCAGGCGTTGCACACACATGGTACTGAGTCCAGAACCCCCAGCAGCCACCACAGACACAGGCTCCAAATCAGATCCCCTACAGTTCAGAACTCTGCTTTCAGAGGCCTTCAGTGTTGGAAGTCCGCAATCCCATCTCACACCTACTGTAAGAAAGGTAACACAGACCATTCATATCTGTAAAATATTCCTCCCATTCAAATATAAGCAGCTACAGTGGTAATCAACATTAAACTACACTAATATGTGTGGTTAATAAAAATTTCAACACAGTTAAAACATGTCAATTACATCCCAGCACCAAAGCTATGAACTTTAATTTCTTTCAACTGCTGAAGAGACTATGACAAGCATCTTGCACCCNCTCACCAGTGCTGAGTACAGGGCAAGAATGACCTCCCTGCTCCTGCTGGCCACAGCATTCCTGATACAGGCCAGGGGCCATTGGCCCTCTTGGCCACCTGGGCACACTGCTGGCTCCTGTTCAGCTGCTGTCACCAGTGCCCCCAGGTCCCTTTCTGCCTGACACTCTGTCCCCAGCCTAGAGCATTGCAGGGAGTTATTGTGGCCAAAATGCAGGGCTCGGCACTTGGATTTATTAAACTTTATCCTATTGGACTCTGCCCATCCATCCAACTGTTCCAGTTCTCTCTGCAGAGCCCTCCTACCTTCCAACAGATAGACACATGCTCCCAGCTTGGTGTAATCTGCAAATTTACTAATGAAAGACTCAAGACCCTCATCCATGTCATCAGTAAAAACATTGAACAGGACTGGCCCCAGCACAAATCCTTGAGAAACACCACTGGTGACTGGCTGCCAGCTGGATGCAGCACCGTTCACCACCAGCTCTGGAGCTGCAGGTCCTTGTCTCTCTGTAGCTGTCCTCTGTGCTGTAAGGAATGCCACCCTTTGACATTGTAGCTGCTTCTGATGCTTAGCACACAAATGTCTTCATCATAAAAAATAAAGAAGTCTTTTTATAGTCATTGTAACTCACGAGAGCAAAACCTGCTAAGGAAGGCTTCTCCAGTTAACAGCTTAAATGTGACAATTTTAGCAGCCACATATGTACCCAGTATGGCTCAATTTCCCCCATAGATTTTTTTCTGGTCCTAGGTAGGCAAAGCACTCATTTGTCCTAATTCTGAACCAGTGCAAGCTAGTCTCCTTCAATCTCAATTAGCCAGTAGGAAATTTATTTAGAAAGCTGACAGGAACTATTTGGGGGATTAATGATCACTGATTTATGAATATTGAGTAGCATTTCAATAATCCAAGCAGAGTGATCACTTGTGTATGAAGCCAGTTCTCCCAACCATTATAGTCTGTAGCAATCACTCAAAGGCAGTTAAATGATTCTGATTTATGACCTTAACCTACAGGGCCCAGTACATTTGCTCTATCAGTGTGTAAATTCTAAAAACGCAATTCCCTGCACCTCTAGAGAGCCAATTTAAGTCAACATTATGCATGAGCTGAGCATGCTTGAATTCTCAGATCTCTTATTTCACTCATTAAATTTGCACTGAACATCTTGCAATTAAAATTTCATATAGATTTTTTTCTTATGATTGACATTTGGCCTTGGCAAAATGAGTTTAAATTTTGTTTCTTTAAAGATTTAGAAGGAGATGGATTGATCTAGACATTGTTTTCTGTAAGAAGATGATGACGGAGCACTAAAGCTTTTATTAGCATTTTGAAAAGCCTCCTTTTTTGCTGGAAGACTGTCTGCCACTGGTAAGTGAAAGCAATTCAGTAACCACAGCCAAAGCTACAGCTAGTACAGCAGCCTCAAACGTGTTGCTGCAGTCCATGTGACCCTTCCCTGTTTTTAGGCCAACATCTTTAACTGGGGTGGAACAAATTGGGCCTTCCAGTACAAACCAATATGTGCTCATCTGCTATGAATAAACAGCAGCTCTAGTATGTAATTTTGAAAATAAGCCCAGGACAACTGGAAAGAGCAGAGAAGTATTAAAGTGATTTCAAGTCCTGATCTGAAATTAACTGCTTGGATTGACTCAATGCTCAATTTGTGGTGCTAAAATCAGGCAACTTGTTTTATCTCATGTTCTGTCCCTCAGGCAAGGAGTTCAAAACCAGTTGTACTTCTGTGATCCCATGCTTACAGTACACCTGCAGGAGATGGACCATGCAGCAAGGAGTTCACAGTGTAGGGAAAACACCATGGCTGAGGGGAGAGGAATCCTTTATGCCTCAATACACCAATGGCTTATGAGGACTAATATGTTAAGTGCCCATGGACAGACTACCACACAGGACAGCTCCAGGAAACACACCATCTTTTTGTAGAAAAGCAGCTCCTAGCACAATGACATATCCATTTCTTGTAAGACTTGGATTATTAGGGTCATGCCAATAATAAACAGCCATGCATGTGCTGCACCAGACATGCTAGTATTCATTTTGTACCTTATGAAGGAAATCAAGAGGAAAATGTTTCAAAAACCTAAGGAGCTGACTAAAGGAAGCATCCCCTACATAGGAGAAACATGAATACACATTTACAATAACCATTTAGATCCATATGTGGATGGAAACTGCACCAAAGATAACATTTTAACTGCTCTTTCCCAGTCTGCTGGCCAGATCATTCACATGTCAGTGCAGACACTCACACACACAGAGCTGGACCCATGTGTGGGCCTGATATTTCTGGGTCTGAGAGATTTTAGCCTGCTAGCAGCTGCTAATCTTTTTCCCAAAGGAAAATTCCTCAAGAAAGCTTCTTCTCAAAACAATCTTGGCAAACAACTATCCTTTCTCAAAACAATCCTTCTCCAGGTGGTGTTTTGCCTTTCTAGTCATCGAAAGAAAACATTACAGCTGTTTTTTAGCTTAACCAATGGGATTAGAGAGGTGTCGCTCCTATTCACCAATTATGTTAAGTCTGTATTGGAACACCTTATAAAAAGTAGTAAGAATTAGACAATAAAGCCTTCTTTCTATGCTCTTTGCCTTCTGAAATATTTGGAGTCTCATCTTTTTCTCGTGTCCTGTGACGACACCCATGCTCACATGCTGAAGTGGTAAGAGAAGGCACCCTCCTTCACACATCACAGGCGCTGCAGACTGGCACACAAACACAAGGAAGAATGCTTAAAGCCTGCATATCTACCACTCCCAGTTTAATCAGTCTCCATTCCATCCAGCTGAGCACTGTATTTGCCTACCAGCAAATTATAAACAAAGGAAATAAGCAAAAATTTGTCTCACTGAGGGAAAAGATCAATGGTGTACCTATATTCCACTACGTAGCTAAAGGAAAAATCCAGTGTACTAGCTGTGAGAATATCAATCTTACAGCAATGCCCATGGCATATTTTACTGCAGAATAGTAAAGTCTTTACAGTCAGAGCATAATTACACTAACACACCGGTATTTTAATACCATCTCTCTGAAATGAAATTTTGTTTCCATGTCCAGTCAATAATTCTGTCTCATCTCAGTGATGAATAGAGCTAAGTGAATAATTGTTATGAATAATTTATTCACTGCATTTCACCTTTCATCTCTCTTTGAACATTTTGTGAAATTCTGCAGGTATACATTACACAAAACTATTCACAAATAACTCATGCTTGCAGACCATGTGTTGACAGCTCACTGAAAATATTCAAACTGATTTGCCACTGGTTACATTTATGGGGTGTTGTAGCTGCTCCATCACTGGTTGGGCTCAGTTCAACCAAGCTGCATTCCCAGTTGTTCAGACAGCTACAATTCAAGTTCAGTCTGAGATATTTAAGCTTGCTATGTACATTACGTTTAACTTCTCCCACTTCAGTCCTCCAACTGGAGTGACAATCACATCATGAAGCCATGACCCAGTGGAAGTCAATTCAGAATAATTCACCTGGATTAGAATCAGGTAGGCAAGTGTCTAGAAACATTCAATGGCATAAGAGGGGAAGAGGCAGCAGAAGGAAAGGCAGGCCTGGAGCTGGGAATGGAGCATTCAGGATCTCAGGGCACTTGTGTGTTGAAATATTGTGGGTTCTGACTCTACAGTACCATATGAACTGAGAACACTCACACCACCTAAGCTACATCTTGACCATGGTCTGACTCCTCTGGAGTCACCAGCTGTAAACAGCTGCAGTCACCAGCCCCACCAAGAGTGTGGGAGAGTTGGTGGGCAGGTCCCTGACCTCCATAGCCCCTGGATGAGCAACTGTGGTCCTACAGAACAGCATATGCTCTTCAGTGGTGATTAATGAGGTGATTAATATCCCAACAAGGGATACAGCACAGATGGATACAGCACACCTTTAGAGACAGCCTGGTTAATGCTCCAAAACTGGGCTGAGGGAGGAAGTTGTTGTGATTTGGTGGGGAGCAGGTTTTTTGGTTTATTTCTTTGATTCTACCACTTCTACTTGCTACCAAAGTTGTTATGATTTGGTGGGGAGCAGGTTTTTTGGTTTATTTCTTTGATTCTACCACTTCTACTTGCTACCACGTGGCTTTAGACGCTCCACGCCTAATGTAATTTGACCAAAAGAAAAGCATTGCATGAAGCTAAATTAAAAATACAGACTATGAATAAACAATTCAGTAAATGTTTAGTCTGCCCACCAAAGTATGGTTATATAGAACCCACAATTCATTTTATATTGCTGAGTTGCTCTAGAAATATCAGATAACTTCAGTAAACAACTGACAGTTACATAATTTACAGGAACTAAAGTCCTCAAAATGATGATGTTTTATTTCTTACGTGTATTTAAAAAACAGCAAGATTTACAGAACTGTAAAGAATAATTCCTTAGCTTCACCCACTTGTGGAATTATCTTAAAAACTGAAATGTCATCAATGATACCATATGGTCATAAGTAATTAACCACTTAATTAGAATCTAGAAATCAAAAGTAATTCATGTTTAGACAAAATTGTCCTTCACAGCTGGATTTCAGTAGTCCATGAACCTAAGCAATACTGAAACTGGAAGAAATAAAGAGACACTGAACACTTTTTATGGGAATGTGCAATGCAAAGCAAAAAGCAACAGCAGGCTAGGACCCCCATGCTGATCAGTTTAATCAATGATGAGATGGTATCAGCAAGAGAAGGCATGTGTCACTTTGCTGTGTTAAGTTAGAAAGAGAGACAGGAGGAAGATTGGGAACACAAGAGTTCCTCCAGTACTGGAAAAGTCTTTGCCTGTTCTGAACATATACAACTAAAGCCGTACGGCACTAAAAAAGGGTGATGGGAGAAGAATGCTCGAAAAATTTCAAACACTAGGTTGAAGAAGTCATGTTTGTTCTCCAGTCCAGCACTCTGTATTCAGTGAGGAAAAGCAGCAGCACCTCATTGTATGGCAAAGCATTCCCAGATTTAAAGATCACAAATTGCAGTCCATCAAGGAGAAATCAATGCATTTTTTAGTCCTATCGAGCTTTGCAACAAAGCACTAACTACTGAAAGTTGTCATTCCATAGTCTCAATCTAAAG
>VYZR01010283.1:28457-45601 GCA_013400675.1 Oxylabes madagascariensis | reverse complement strand
TCACGAGATCTCACACTTTTATAAATTGGGGTTCATTTGCATATTGGGGTTTAATTGTCCAATTACAGTTTCGGGCTGCGAAGCCTCATCCTTGTTTTCTTTCTTCAGTCCATCACATTGTTTATGCTTTTGGGCCTGAAACTTGTACTCGTTGTCCTTGGTCTTCAGCAGGAAAAGGATTTGTTTTGTCTCCCTGCTCTGTGAAGAGCTGAGTGACACTGAATGTGAGGTTCAGAACTGCACCCCTAGGCAGCACAGAACCTGAAAAACATGAAAGCTAAAATTTAAGGCATCAGTACCACTGATGTCACATGCTCACCTGCACACAGGAGCTCCTGAAGAGATGACTTTCTAGGTTTTGCTGGAGGCCTCTCCTGATGGGCCATGCAGGACCAGTGATATGTTTTGACCTCCCAAACATGCAGAACTTTTCACAGAAAATAAGCCATTGACAACCTCTTCTCCTTCAAATCTCCTCCTCTTAGGAAGCACTGGCAGAAGACACACCTCTGGTTTTTAGAGATGCTACATATTTATTTCATGACAAGTTTTTCCAGCATTCAAAACAGTCAATCTCATAAACTCTTCATCTTCTCTCCCCACCTGAAATAGTGAGAGTCCCATTCTTCTTAATTTTTGAGATTTTATACCAATTCCTACAGAACTGTTTCAATCCTTCAATACAAAATAAAACTGTCTGCTATAACTACCCAGAATGATCTTTTGGATCCACTGAATACCAGATTCAAGAAATCTGAAACTTTAGTGCACATCCCAAAAAACCCAAGGTTTTGTCTCTCCAAGTGTGTTCATTCACAAACCATTCGGAGACAAGCAGAGAGTACACCATTAATCTCTGATTATGCTCCCCTGACTTGCTGCCTTGCCTTTCCCACCACCCTGCCACCAGCCCTAGACAGTGGAAGCCGTGCTTTGGGTGCACAATGAGGCACTGCAGTGATTGCAGATTTCTTCCAGTTAGATCTGGGTATTTCTCAAAACTGTCAGACTACTTTGCTAAGTTTCTGTCTGCTCATTTTTAATCACCACTATAATTTCAATCTTCTCCACATACTGTGGACAATAAATTAAAAATAGGAGCTATATAATCAAGGGAAGTATTCATTATTATGGTTTTTTCTGATTTGAAATGCCCATAGCTTGCCATGCTGACTGATGTTCTTTGGTCAGTAAATAATGCCACCTGCTGAGCCAAGTATGTGCTCAGAATGAACATGTACTCCTAGGTGATTCACAAAGACCATTATTTTCCCTTCCAGTTCCATGTTTTTCTTTTACTTAACATTTTCAGCAGCTTTGTCTCATTTCTAGGAGCAGAGGATGCACGTGGATCTGTACAACCACTATTGCACTAGCTAATTAATCCGGAATTTGTCCTCCCACCCAGCATGGAAGGCATAAACAAGTATTAAATGAGTTACACTCCACATAGATGGAAATCCAAAAACTTGCTAAAACTCTCTTCACACCCTCTCCTTCTTCTGCTGAACTATATCACTCTCTTTCTGGGGCAGGAAAGAGGAACACAGCACTTAATAAAAAAGACCATGGCATGAAGAAGGGCAAGCCAGGTGACTGTGGCTCATCTTTTTACCCCACCATTATTTCACAGAACAAGAGTCACTGAGGTTGGAAGGCACCTCTGGAGATCACTTAGTCCAATCCCCCTGCTCAAAGCCTACAGCATGCTCAGTACTGTGTCTTGTTGGGTTTTGAGCATCTCCAAGGATGTCCCTTTCAGACAACCTGTTCCTCCAGTGTTTGATCGCCCTCTTACAGTAAAATAGCTTTTTCTTAGGATTAGTAGAATTTTCTGTATTTCTGTTTGCACACACTGAAGACCTATTTTGTGTACCTTAATCAAACTTTTCTTTTTAAGTGACTTTTCTTTAAACTAAGTATCCCAGGGGTCATTATCTGTACCAAAGGGGAATGGAAGTAGTTCCATTAGGATTTATATATCCCCATCACACCAACTGGCACAGATCAGTGATCAAACATATTGTACACCATGAAAAGCTGCAGCCCTGGGGAGGTTCTCTTACCTCCTGGTGATCTACAAGAGGCATTTGCTTCTGAAGACTTTTTGTCATTAGCTGCTTTTAAGTAGTCCAGATCAATGTTGTTCCTTAGTCAGGTCAGGGTCATTTATTATTTGCTGTAATGGTCAAAAAGATGTTTAATTACATCACCTTCACATGAGCTGGTGCAGAGGTGGATTACAAATGTTACTTGTTTTCCAGTGCCATTCTAGAAGCAGATTAGGAGTGACATGAAAACAAAGAATTACACTGAAAGTGACCCTACACGTTAATAAACTCTCATCACAAATTTTCACAAACAAAAAAGGGTTTGCAATAATTTGACTGTTCTGCCATCACCAGGTATAAGCAGCATTGGAATATTAATTCTGCAATTCCATGCTTACCAGGAACAGTGAGGAAAAGAACTAACAGATTCTTTAAGGACTCTTGCAAAACCATACTGCAAGTTCAGAAATGCAAATTCAACTGATTATCACATACACTAAGAACTGTCGATTTTAAGTTATCAATTAGAAGAAA
Organism: Oxylabes madagascariensis; assembly: GCA_013400675.1. NCBI lineage: Eukaryota > Metazoa > Chordata > Aves > Passeriformes > Timaliidae > Oxylabes > Oxylabes madagascariensis. The sequence goes on along the minus strand of VYZR01010283.1, from coordinate 43,016 downwards.
AGCATCCACACTAGTTTCTTATAATTATATGAAACAAACAAAAAACTCCCTAAGTACAACATGTTTTACTTTACAAAGGGCAAGTCCTTCACATTCTTCAGTTTTCTCACTGTGTGGAATTTACTCCTATTTACTGTCCTATTTTCTTTTGTTGTTATTATTAACTACTATGGCAAAACAGAAAAGAAGAAAATAATTCTGCATTAACTCTTCAGTTTTGTTAGGAAGAGACTCTCATCCCAAAAAACCTTACAAAAGAAGGAAAGAAATAGATCTGAGTCTAGTAATAAATTCACATCCCCAAGTGAGACCACAAAATAATTTCTTATTATACATTAAATGTCATTGAGGTTCACCATGCTCATGAAGGCTATGAACCACATGGATCCAAAGGACAAAAGGAACAAGGCCATGAATGCACAGATTTCCTCTCAAACATGCTCAACAGGCTTCCCTGGAAGGTCTCACATCTACCCACTCCCTGCCAAGCTTTTCTTTTTCTCCATCTGCCTTTTCTCTATTAACTATTTTTTCTACCCTGAAGAAGATTCTAAGGCTGTTCCACTTTTAAATAATAACACAGAAATTGCACAGTGCTTTAAAACACAGTGCTAACATAATAAAATTGATTTTTCATTGGGGAAGAAAACTAAAAAGCAACANTGAAAAACATTCCAGGCTTCTATAATATTCACAGATTAATCAAATCAAATATCCCAAACTACTGATGTTATAAAAAAATAATTTTGAAACATTCTATTCAATACTGTTGGAGGCACTGGATAACTCTTGCCATGGGGACCCTGTCCAAGTCTGGTCTGTTCCTGTGCACGTTGATGACAATCACAAGACCTGGAATGGTTTATAAGTGAGCTTCCCAGCGTGCCACGAATATAAGTGTCAAGTTTTCAGGGTGTCTTCATTGAAGCCTATGGCAATGGGTAGCTNACAGCGCCCGTAGTCTGTGTCCTGTGAGCGTCTTTATCAGTAGCAGTCACAGCAGTAGCAACACAACAGCAGCATCGGTGTTTCCGTGAGTCCTCTGTGTGTGTTCTCAAAGTAGTGCATTTTTATTCTATTTTTAGACAGTCAGGTACCTACACGACGTATCTACAGTCTCGCTGGGCCAATCCTAAGTTAAGATCGATATGAGGCAATATTCGTAAATTCTTACACAAATTCTACGCATATAGCTCTATCTGTTCTATCTAGGAATGTTTTGGCAATGTTACATTATTTTCATTACCTCTAGAGTTTATCTTTGCAAAAGGCAAAGCTACTGAACTTTAAACTAGGCCTTAGGGCTTCTCTTGCTAGCTTGCATTTCTACCTCATGTCTGTGTAGATTTATGTATTTTAGATTTTCTGAAGGTTCTAATTCAATCTTCACATTTCTGGGCACTCCTGGGCCTTTGTGGATTTGGCCCAGAGGGATTCCCACTCCAACATACAAGGTTTGTGCCTGATGACCAAATGTATGGAGGAAGAGGACAGCACACAGTCCAGCCTAACAGCGACAGGCTCCTCGCACCTGCTGCACACAGGCTTCCTTTGCCAGACACAGGAGGAGGAATCCCTAGGGGCAATCGCATCCTCTGCTGGAACTCCTGATGGAGTGCAGGAGCTCAAGAAGCTGTTTATTGTTTACATTAAGCNTCTTCTTTCTTATTTTAGAACAGTTTGTGTCTTAGTAACCTTGACGAATTCCAGAGGATTCTGATAAGAATGACTAAAGACGATTTGGCTGGAGCACACTGTGGCCTAAGCTGTTCAAATACATTGCTACAATGGGGAATTTCTCTGCAGGACTTCCCAACACCTCCTCCCCACGAGCTGCAGGGTCACCAGAGCTCTCTACACACCATCAGCAACCAGGGCAGGCTGCACTGACCACAAGCAACGCAAACTACAGAAGGAGAGAAGGCAAACTGGAAGAAAGGTGGGGAATTTCTCCTCCCCAAAGTGAGAGGCATTAAAATTAGAACTGAGGAAAGAGTTCATTGAAACCAATTTCTCAAGTGCACAAAGCATCTGAGAAAGCAGGTCCTGGGTAGGGCTGACCCAAACACCCAGGCAGATCTGAGCAAACACTCACGGCAGGCATTATGCCCCATGCCCTGCAGCTCTGCTGGTAAGTGAATGAACAGAGAAATTAGGACACAGCCTGTATTAGGGTGGCACACAGGCAGTTCAGCACAACTTACCCAACAGGCAGCTCTTTTCAACTAATGGGAAAATATTTGACGCTTTTTTTTAAAGAATAGCCAGGAGACACTTAGAGATTCCCAGTGAGATTCACGGCAGGGACAAGAGGCTGCTAAATGAGGGTCACAGCAGCTCCCTGTTTTCAGGGTGAATTCATACCACAGCAGCTCACACTTTGGACTATAACAGCGCTTTAACACCACTCACTTGGCAAAGGCAGGACAGACTCCACTCCCACTACACTTTCTGTCAGAGGACCCCAGGCACTTTCCCCCTGCAAATTCCCAGCAGCCAGCTGCTTTCAGGTTGCACTGAACAGGAACCCGAGCTGGGACACACTACCTAGTGTGCCACATTCCTGTTATTTTGAGTATGTACCAGCTAATCACAGATATGAAGAGTCAGCTGGACACCCAAGTGTCTATAATCCAGGTGACTATTCCTATGATTTGTAAAGGGCAGGGGAGGAGAAGGGACAGAATCACAGAAGAGTAAAGCCCATGTTTTCTCTCTCTCTCTCTCTCTCCCCCTTTTATCAAAACAATTCCTTTTAATTGCAATACACTTTGCAACTACAATGTCATTCTTTTTGGAGGGGAAAAATAGACTCCCTGCTAAGAACTAGATGATCTATTTCAGTAATATTTTCAAAAGATGCTCCAAGTTTTTAAATTGTCAGCTCAAAATGTGGCATAAATAAAACACCAACAATGGAAACCCATGTGCATAATCATGCTATTATGCAGAGTTGTACCAAAAAGTACACCAAGCAACTGGAGCAGATCTTCCATCATTTCATCTTTTTTTTGGTGTTCAACACACTCATAAATGATAAACTTTTTCATTCCTCACAAATCCAAAATTTCACTGGGAACATGGAAGGCAAGATGGAATCCTTTGAATATGGTAGCATTGAAGTTAGTGGGAAATTTAAGTGCAGAAAAAATGCTGGATCTGGACATAAGGGTATTTGACATCAAATTATAATAGCCTTTAAAATGTAAGGATATTTATTCAAAAATGCTTCAGTATCTCAGAAGTTATTGCTTTTCCATACTAATTTCTCAGCTGGATCACTGTTGCTTCTACTTTCCTTAATCTTTCCTTTCTAATTCTTCTTTCAAACATTTATAAAAAAATTGCACAGATGGGAGAAAAAGCTGAAGATCTGTAACAAAATTAATTTAATAAGGAAGGGACTAGAATTCCATTACTGGTTTAGGCAGCTTCTTTTCACGGTGTATATTGTAACCAGGAACAATTAATTTCGAAATCCCTGATCTTTAGGAGCTTTTTCATAAATATTATCATTAATAATAATAATAGCAAGTCCCACTCACTCTCCCCACTTTCATCCTGCTAGCTGTAATCACTCCAGTGTCTCTAGGCACCCTGCCCCAGCACAGAAAGCTGGATTTAAAAGCTGCTGCTTTCCGTGCTGGCCTGTGGACAGGCAGGCAGCTGCCAAGAGCTCTGCACAGCCCCAGGACAGCCCTCTGGGTAAGGGCAGGGCAGGAAAGGGCCGAGGCACGAGGGTACCTGCTCGTGTTGCATGAGATGTGGGGAGCTGTTGGAACCCTAGGCACTGAGAATTTTAAACTTCCTGTGCTGACAGGCACTGACCCCCAAGAAAACACTGCATTTTACCTGAGGCCTTGGAACAGGCCTCCAAAATTATAAATAGCACTGGGATTGTGGGTGTGGAGTTTGAATAGAAGTGTGTGATATCACAGGGTGGAAAACTTAGAGTTTAAGGTTTTAGAATATAGTCATATATATAAAGCAAGATGGAGGATTTAGGGAGTAGACTAAGTCCTTCTTTTTCACCTTTTTCTTCATGGGTTTGGGTGGTATCTTGTAATCGGATAGAAAAGTCCACGTTGTGGACCACGAGTGGTTGGTTATTGGGTTAAAAGTAAAAATAATCTAGGTGTCATTTCATAATTGGACAATTCATTCTTAAAAGACCTTGTAAAGAAATAGTCAGAGCCATTTTCTACTTTGTTAGCTAGAACTCACAACTTGTGAAACTTTACTATAGATAAAAATTAATAAACATCTGAGTCGAAACACGAAAGCCGTCTCGCGAGCATTTAATCCCGGCTCTAACAGAAGAAGATAAAAAAGCCATAGGGAGCTTCAGAGCTCATGCCTGCGCTGAGAGCTGGAGTGACAGAGCAGCACCTTGCTCACTTCACTCTTCTGCGCAAGGAGCACAGCCTGAACCACCAGAGAAAGCAGCGTCCTGTGCTGTCAGTGCCTGAAGGGCCAGCACCTCAGCTGGCTCATGCCAGGGCTGCCAGCCACATCCCCAACAGACGGGCCTGGAGCTCAGGATGGCCATTTGCCTCAGGGTGAAAAACACACAGATCGTGAGCTCAGTCCCATCATCCAAACAAAACACGTGGCCTCATCTAGTAAGGTGCAAGTTATGTGGGTTTTGATTTCAGTATTTCCATGTGCTGTTCACGTGTTGGTGGGAGTTGTCCATGTCAGGAGGTGGAGCCCCTCCCCAGTGCACATTGTAGAGAGTGGTTTCCCAGGGAAGAGGAAAACCCTGGACTGATGCCCTGGGAAATCAATCCCTTTCCCAGCACAGCAAGCAAGAGGCTTTCTCACATGCTCCCTCAGTTCAAGCATGCAAATTGTTGCTAGAAAGCTCCTAGTTCTTTGTGCTACCAAAGGTTGACTTTTGGTGCAAAATTTTTAATATTCCTAATCGTTCTCTCCTATTGGACCCTTCCCTCAGACCCCGCCTTAACTCCGCCCCACACTGGGATGTACAAATACCCTGATCGGCCGCTGGACCCTGCTTTTTGCCCCTTGTTACTGCATCGTTCCTGTTTGCTCCAAATACAGTGTACGCCTTTTTGTGTGTTATTTTTGCATTATTAAAATTCCATTTCTGGGCAATTGGATCAAAGCTGCCTCCCTTTATCCAGTCACCATTAGGGCAGAGACCCAAGGAAACTCAAAGGGGTCTGATCGTCCGGGCTCAGAGCCCTGGGACTTTCAGTACGTGTTGGTGGTGAGACCTGAGGCAGGACTGCATGCCATGCAAACCTTGTTCCACACACACTTCAGAAGGACAACTTGAAGAGCAGCCAGCCACAGAGCTCTGGATCAGTTGGCGTGGGGAAGAAGTAGCTCTGAAAATAAGTGCAGCGTCCTCCAGTATCCCTGGAATAACACACTCCACATTGGGCTGCACTGCCTGCTTTTGACATCCAGACTGTCCCTCCACCTCCAATCCAAGAACTATTGCCCCAGGGTTCTCCTGAGAGCTATGCCCTGTTAGTCCTTATTCTCATAACAGGAAAAACTTCCTGCTACCTTTCTTTTCAAGCATCTCTCAGTCTCATACAACCTGTTCACACACCTAACACCTCCAGGATGAGACGATACTGTCTTCACATAAAACCCAAATCTATTCTCATTCAAGATTTTTCAAAATCCCTTTAGATATTCAAGGGTTTTGAAGCTGTGCCTTTCTGGATGCCTATCTTGGCAAATGAAACAAGGATCTAAAAGGCCCTGAATTATCAGTAGCTGCTGTAACAAGGAATGGAGGCAAACCTATGAATGTATCTCAAAAACTACACTCAATTCGATTTACCCATGTTGCATCCTGCTCCCATACGGGAGTGTGAAAACAGGAAAAATGCAAGGCCTCTGTTTCTCTTTGGGTTCCAGCCGTGCAGAGGGGGCAGTAATATCTGGCACAATGGGAAGATTCAGCATTAGCTGTGTTGGCAGCTCAGAAGTAGCCCCTGGGTGTGTCACTCCATAAGGCTGCAGACTGACCATCTGGGGCGTCTTCTCAGTGCCACACATGGGGATTTATAAACTCCTATTTCTTCTTAAATATTATCCACTTCTATATTCTTGTGGACAGCAGTCCATAAGTACCTTATGAACACATCTCCCCAGGTTCCTGTAGAGTTCCTTTCTTCCTAACTTTAAAAGAAGGAACAAAAGCATAATACACATTTCGCTTGCAAACGAGATTCCACAGAGGAAAGAATTTCAACCCATCTGCCACACTTTTTTTCAGTCATGTGCAAAATAAGGCCTGTATGCACAAAATATAAAGGGCCCTGAAGATAAATAATCCCCTCTGTTTCCTGGCTAAACTATTACAAGTCGGTACACTATTGAGGTTATAAACCTGTATTTTCAGTAATCTGGCATAAATGTTGCTTGCAAGTAGTTACCTTCCTAAACTGATGCATCATTAGGTCAGCTCAGTCTCTTTCAATTTAAAAAGTAATTTGTTCAAAGCCTGAAATTTAAGTAATGTTGTTTTGTACTGAATAATACACTTTGAGATAAAACACACTCCAGTAAGTTATAAAGACACAATGACAGAGAGATGTGATGAATCAAGACAACCCAAGTGTAATTTCACAAGTTTTTCATGTAAGTATAAACACTGTGGGTGAAGGTTAGTATGGTTTCAGAATGTAGATACAGGGGTTTTGTTTGTTTAACTACATTCTAATTCTGATACTCAGTTCCCAACCAGATGAGACAAATCAAGCATTAGAGCCTCAACTAAACAGCAAAAACATAAGCTGTCAGCACCCGCACCCATCCATAGGCAAAAGTCTCCACCAGAAAGTTTCACCAGATGGAATTCTGAAAGGAGAACAAACAGCAAACAAACCTGGCTGGGGAATAGGAAGGATGGCTAAGCATTGGCCAGGGCATTTGCCATCCCTTTAACAGGCACACAAACCTTGCTGAACAACACAATTTAGGTGTTCACTTGATCTGCGTTTTTGTTTCCCAAATCAGTATGAAAGTCCTGTCTCATCCCTCCAGATGGACAGTCACTAGCAAGTAATTGCACAAGTCTGAGCAAGCTGGTGGTGTTTTCCTAAGCTTCTACAGAGAAGTGGGTATGTCCAGAGGGAAATTCATCACTTAATGCACTCATCCCTCAAGCAAGGGGTATAAAACACATTGCAGCATCTGAAAGGGACTCTTGTCTCCTCATGTCGTAGAGAAGCAAAATTCCCATTAGTGAAGGGCAGCTAAAAGCACTTCAGCAACTCTCAGGAGTTTTCAGCAAAAGCACAGCAGAGAACTGCAGAGCAGCCAGGTACCAGGCAGAGCAGAGAGCCCAAGTGTGCCCAGGTAACTGAGGCACAGAGCTTTGCAGTGTTCAGTTTGCTGCCTCTCCAGGACCTGCACGGGTACTCCTCAGACTGCTGTAAGCCTGCCAGCCAAGCTAATGATAAAGAATTGAAAAATTATGCAAAATCACAAAATGCAGGTCTTGGGGTGAATGTTCTGGTCCCCAAGTGCAACTGAGAGACGATGCATCTGAAGGGAGAGGAAATCCTTCAAACTAGGCACTGGTGAGTCTGTTGATTCCCATCTTGGCCGATTGCCACTGTCACTTTGCTGGCCACACCAAGGCCTCTGCATGTACCAATGGGTCAGAAACTGTCTTTCTCCTCCGGAGGCTGGAGCGTGACACTTGGGAAGTATTAAACATCGGAAGATGTTATTAAATGGAATGCAAACTGCTCTTTGCTTTGTATTAATAGGCTTGTTAACATTATAGAAATAATTGCAAAATAAATAAAATATTTCTTTGCAGGAGTTCATGCCATTTTACCCAGATAACCTTTCTTGCTTTAATGCAAGTAGTGAGTTTAAATCCAGCTAGTATCATCTAATCTAGTCCATACTGCCAAACCCCAAATCCAATCTTAAAATCTGCATGAAAGTAAAATTGCTGTATGGCAGAACTGAATATTTTAGAAGATTTTGAAATAACGTATTGGTTTTAACAAAACCAAAATTTTATTTGTATTCTAAGATGATGTGTGTGCAGGAGAAAAGAAATTCTCAGGAAATCATTTTAAGTATTCATGTTCCATTACATAAAACTTGCAAGACTGCTGCAAAATGCATTTAAATAAAAGCAAAGTCATCATACAGTTGCAATGTCACCCTTCTTCAGAATGAGGATGTTTCAACGCCCTTCTTTCTTCCTATTTGTTTTGGTCACATTTTTTATTATCTCCCGAGGCAGGATCTCTTTAAGAACAAATTTTCTCTGGGTGTTTTCTCAAGATGCCACATTTAGATCTGTTGATTATTCTCCATGGTAAATGTTTATGCTCTGGTTCCCACCACATTTTAATTCAGGTATTTTTGTCAAGTGCTAAATAATTTATTTTTAAGAAACCAAATTCCTATTTGTATATTGTAGTACATCATACTGGTTTTATCCATTACAAATTAAAAGGAAATTTTTAAAAACCATAAAGCATATAACCTTTCTCTCTGAGAAATAAATACCATTATCTTCATCTTTTTAAACCAGTCAGCTCCGCAAACTGATCCCTTCACACAAGTTTCTCCAAATTTTAAATAGATTAGCACATTTTGAGGTGAAGATTGAGCAGTGGGTGTGCTGCCTTTCCCTGGACACTCCCAAGAGACCCAGCACATTCCAGCACCACAGACAGAACGGGTTTCCTTCCTACGACCTGCCCCGAGCCACGGGGTAGGAGAGACCCCTCGTCCTAAGGGGTTGGGTGAGCACAGAGCTTCCCACCTGAGAGCACTGCTCTGAGGCAAAGGTGATTCCAAACCAAAGGAAAATGCTCCTGACTGGTGTGATTCTGCAGCTAGCTGTTACAGATGGGCCCCAGCTTTACTGACAAGTGATACAGTCCTACAGGTGGCCCGAGTGGAATGAGCCTCGTGAAGATGTACCAAGTCTGGGGGTTGACCTGCAGCCTCCCAGAGTGGATTAATAATAGCCAGACAACTTCTCTGGACGTGCTTTGTAAAGGAAAAGGTCTTAATAATGACAAAAAATGATAAACAGTATCAAACAAAAGAAATAAAAGTCGCACACAGTGTAGAGAAAACTCCTACACTGGCTAAGGCAGTCCAAAAAAAACACTGAGCAGTTCTGTGCAGTCTTTTAAGTACTTAATGGTCCAGGTGGGTTTTTTGGGCTTGGCCAATGAAATTGGCAGCAGGTTTTGAGGTACAGGTCCAGGCGTTCAACTGGTATCTCTGCTTGGCACCTGGTCAACTACTGGGAAAAGGACATTGAAGTTTCTGGGTCCTTTACCTTATAAGAACAGCAAGGGGTGAGTCTTAAACCTTTCCCTATATGGAAACACCTGCCCAGGTGTGGGGTGCATTCCTACAGACAAGCATTTGTGCAAACTTGTTATTTGAATTCCCCTGCTTTTCTCAGACACCATGTCATAGGCCAGCCCTGAGGAGGGGCTTATCCAGGCAGGGCACACACCTCAGTGACAGACAGAGCTCACTCCATCCCCTGCCTGTGGCACATTTCAGTCACAGCCTGGAAACAGCAGGCAGTTTTAACCAGGATGTAACATAAAAAAATAAAAAAATATATAAAAAAGCATGTATTCCTGACTAAGAAAATCAGTAGAACAGTAGAAGTAGGACGAAATTTAATTCTATCAGCATTCTCTACTTTCAGCCTATAACTGTGTAAATGTTGCTAAGCCAAACCAAACTCTGCAGCAAATCTGCATAGGACACCTTATGTTTTTGAGCTCCAACTGGTATGAAATGTGCTGCATTAAAAATTATCATCGCTCTGATGAGCAATAATCATCCATTTACCTTAGGTATAATTCTCCTTTTCTCTGGTAGATGAACCCACCAACCATTTTAACTGCCTCACCTCACCTGACTTACCTGTTTCATTAAAACACTCCATTTTAAACACTGATATACTCTCCAGACTCGGGGAATCGATGTGCCAGGGTAGTTCCTAGACAGCTATATCCTGTTTCTCCAGCAATCTTTGCAAAAGGCAAAGTCAGCTAAACTAAAACAGTTTCTACAGATAAATAATACCTTTATTTCAGTGTAAATATTTTAAAATATTTTTAATGCAATGATAAACCAAAGAAATTGGTGACAAAGCAAAATCACAACATTAATATTTGATATTTGACTTCTATAAAAATTCAGGATTTCATCATTAGTTAATATGGGGGGGTTTTGCAGGCAGATAATTTTACTTTGTATACCTTGTTGCACAAAACTATCATTAACAAGATATATCACCTAATTACGGTGGTCTGTTCTACTTCTGAGCAGGATTGCAGCTATAAATTTCACACGGGCTATGTACTGTGTGCAAAGGCTTCTGACAGAATCCCATGGCCACAAAGAACAGAATCTGGAGAGACAGTGTCATTTCATTTGACAAACTGACTGGTATCACTGTCAGCATAATAGTCCCAGATCTGCAGCAGAAGAGAACAACACTGATTGGCAACATCAAAAGGGTCAAGATAAATTAAATATTTATGGCTCTGGGCTGTGCTGACAGCTCCTGATGTGTTCTCAAAGCTGATACCATTCTTCTGAAAGTTGTCCCACTAAATCTGCAGTTCCCAAGGTTCCAAGTTTATTCCCCAGGCTGCTGACAGCCCTGCCAGCTTCTAGGAGAGCACTGCTGAACACTCTGCCCTTTCCCGTTTCCCTAAGCCAGAACCATGCAGTCCTTTCTGTAGGGGAAATGAAATTATTTGCTTCACTAAAAGCATAATAACCCAGCAGTGGTCACATAGAAAAAAAGAGAGGTGGCTTTTTCTATATAAAACCAGTTTTGTACATTTGCTTTCTGTTTTTTCATCTGGATGAAAAATTGTGAAAAACATCACTGTCCCAAAATTCAGGGTTGTTGGTTTTTCCCCCTGAGGTGATAAAATTAATTTCAAGTGAGACTAACTCCTGGCTCAAAGCTAAATTTTCACGTTCCTGAAGACTGCAGATTGTGTCACTACACCCATATTTCACAGATGCAAGTAAATGAAATTATTAGAATAACATGCAAGCCGCACAAAACAAAGCCAGGAATATAATAACAAAGAATATTTGCTGTAGATGACATTGCTCTTGTTTAACAAGCCTGATTTTGTGTTCCAGTTGATTCTACGTTAGGGCAATAGCGTAAATTTCTTAGTTTAAGACCTCTAAACTAGCAACTGAGAATGCAGCATGACTAAAGTACACATCAAATGGATTAAAAAATACCTATCTAGCTTGAAAACAGACATCAATGGGCACTTGACATCTGAGACACCATTACTAGCAAGTTCCTGAAAGGATTGGGATGAAACCCCTTACAAAGGAAGGCATCCATCAAGGAGAACTGAGTAAAGCAAACTGAGCAGAGGGAATTGATATTACAAATACCTGCAGACTGATAAATGAGGAAGAGATGAGACCACTGACAAAGAGATTACAGCCACTTGAGAAACAAGCACCATTTGAACAAAATACATTTTAAATCAAAACTCACAAAAAATGTTCATCTGGGAAAAACCTAGAAATTCCAGACAGGAAGGTTTATGACTCATCTAAACCCATCTTCCTACTGAGTTCTAAGACATTCAGACAGCTATTTGTCTAACTTCTTGAAAATCTCTAATGACTGAGATTTCACAGGCCTGGCAAGTAAATCTAGTCTTGAAAAAGTCACACCTAGACAAAAACATTCTCAGCTGCAATTTCAGATCACATTTGCTTCTCTGCCAGTCCCCGGCAGGCTGAAAGCACGAGGCACGTTTGTCCTTGCAACACCCCCTCCCAACAGCCCCCTGCAACAACCTGCAAGCTTGTCCTTCCGCAGGCCACTCTTCATGACAAACCATTTGCTCAATTTTTCTTCTGTGGTCTTGCTTTCAAGACTAAGGAAAAGCACTCAGAAAAATTGTACTGGAAATGGACTAGGGCTTGTAGTAAAGTGACAACATGAGCACAGTTCTGTGGCAAGGGCTTTTGATCCATTTGTTCAAAACCTTGAAAGGAGAGTGGATAAGTCTGCCTCTACCTATATCTTTAGTTTCCGCATTTAAAAAGAGGATACTGACATAAAGACATTTCAAAAGAGAAAATTCACCTCTTTCCTGGTCATTTGCTTCACTGTTACGGATACTTGCCTCAGTCCTAATTTGAATAACCTGATTTCACTTTGTAGCAACTGCTTCTCCTTCTTTTTGAGATAGACTAAACCACCCTCTAGCACACTGTGTCTTCTCCATGTAAAAATATTTAATTCCTCATAGGAACCCTTCTACCACTCACAGGGAACTAATGAGGATGTGGCTCCCTTTCCCTGTGCCTCCCCTTCCTCGCCCATTGCCCTCAGACTAACTCCTCACCATTTTTGCAAACAGGTCCAAGGTTCCTCAGCTTGTTCACATACTACAAGCCTCAAACTTCAATGTCAAAATCACGGTACTTCCACTGAAAGTTGGCCCAGTTCTCCCCATCTCCTCAGTGATATTTTAATTCATGCACATGAATTTAATTCAATCCGGTACATAGACTGACTTCAATTTATCTGCATTTTCCCCACCAGTTCTTCCAGTCAAGGAAATAATAACAATGCTATGTTTCATTCCCCAAGATGCGTACAGAAGAAAACATTTTCTTTAGAAAACAAAATGCAAGATTACTAGGTAACAGTTAATGTCCTAATTAACTGCACAATGCCTTCAATACTTTCCATTACATTACTGAAAATAAAGTTAGGACAGAGAAATTATTTTCTGCAGTGATGACATCTGGTACCAGCAATTTGCAGTTATTTTGACTGGTACAGTATTTAAATTACTAACAACACATAAAACTCTGAGCTAACAGCGGTCTGTGGCAGGAAGAAACACACTTTGTCAAAATTATATTTCCACAGGACCAGATTAATTTAATTACAATTAATATTTTTTTTAGTAAATGGCTCCAATAGACATGTATAGCAAATAATTTGCGTATAAATTACTCCCGCTCCCGCTCTAGATGTTATCAGCTCCAAAAAGCCACTTACAAATATGTGAATTCACTGTCATTCTCCATCATCGTATGTGAAAATGTGGGCAAAATTTTGTTAAAATAAGATACATCTTTTGCAAATACCATGTGTCTGCTTTTCCCTCCAAGGCTGCATGCAGACTGGGCAGGAAGCAAGCAGTGTTTGCTGTAACAAATGTTGATGTTCATTCTTGGCAAGAATCCCTTCCTTAAGACAAGCAGCTTTAAGAAACTACCATGGATCTACATCATCAGAAACAGCATGCACGTAAAAATATTTTGCTAAGGGTTCTTTGGAAAAAACACTTCATTTCCCAGCTCTGCTCATCCAGCCCAGTGCTGTGGCATTCTGCCTTGCCACTGTGGTGGCTTCTGCCCACCCTATGCTGTCACCACCCTTGACTCCCTGCTTGTCCTGCTCTTGCTGCTCCCTGACATGGGAACACTTTGCCACAGTTCAGACACACAAAAGAACAATTTCCCCTGGGGGTCCAGTGCAAGAAGTCAGCTCGCACCTCCGGCTTTTGCTCACAGACTGTGTAGAACAATTATTCTCCTGCAGGAGCACAGTATGTTTGAGTGCCTTTCTCCAAATCTGGTTAAATTTAGTTAAGAGATGTTACAGGCTGAGAGGGACAAAAAGGACAAACACACAGTCATGCAATGTGACAGTATGAGCCATCAAACAAGAAATTTCTTATGTCATTTGTGTGTTCTTTTCCTGTTATCTTCTTCCATTGTGTTCTAAACAAGAGAAACTCCTTTTCCTGAAGTAGCATAGTTCAGATTTGCGAAGTATCTCTGGTCTAAGCTTGGTGTGGATATCTAAATTAGCACTTAAAAGGCTTTGGCAGGTGAACTGACAGCTTTTCCCTGCTATCATGCCAAATTTCTGTATTATTAATGCTGCAGACACCTCCACTTCAAAGAATTGTATGATGCTTCAATGAGCAGTCTCTCATGTGTACACCTGAAATTCTTCCAGGATGATTTCCACATAGCTCAGCAATATTCACTGGAAGGTGCTTCCTAATGTTTTGGGTCACAGTCATCTGGCATTCAGACTTCAACAGAAAAAAAAATCATTCCACATATAACATTTCTAGCTAGACTCCATCAACAAGCCTGATCTTTGAGGTAGCACGCAAGCAGAATTAGGAAAAAACTTGAGAGAGAAAAACTTAAATTAACATTGAATCAGGTAACAAGCACAGCATCCCCCACACTGTATTGCACATGCACAGAAACAGCCTGGGCTCCCAGTGAACAGCATCCCAGTCAACAAAACTGGGCATTGTCTGTATTATCACTGGGTAGCAGAAGTGAAAATTCAACCTGAGGACAGCCATGCAGCCTATCTAGAAGGGAAAAAAAAAAAAAAAAAAGGAGGAGTATTGGTGATTGAGAGATGGAGACATTCCAAGTTCTGATCACAAGCCAAATGTATTGAGCATACAAGGTGTTTATATAGGGTTTTTCTTGTATGGCACTTACATAGGGTTCTATTTTTGGTAAAAA
>VYZR01010283.1:6749-28442 GCA_013400675.1 Oxylabes madagascariensis | reverse complement strand
CCCCAGGGAGCCTTTATCTGTGTCTGTCTCTCCCATGGTTTCTGCTCAACTGGCCTAAGATACCAGGCTCCTTTATCAGTTCCATTATACTCTCTGTTCCAGTCCCCATAGAGGAGTGGGGAAACACAACACATTAGAGACTATTTGCTATTTCCTGGGAATTCAAGTGCACAACCTAATACGGATTTTCAAGGTTTGAATATAGGATTTTAATGTGGAAAATCAGAGGTATATGCTATAAAGCTGGACAAATTCCTATGATCCTTTATTCAAACCGAGATTTATAATCACATCTTATATCTGTGTTTTACTCATATGTAGAAAACTTCAAGAAGATTAATGATTGGAGGGCATAATCTGTTCTTGTAGCAGTGACTCAGGGATCCACAGGAAGCCAAGTTAGCATATAATGAAGACAACTTCTCCAGCACCGCTGTAGTCTCAGATCATTCTTTTCACACTCATTTATGCAACTGTTGTGATATCACATTATTAAAAATATTTTGCCAACAGAAAGTAATGAGAGGAAACCTTTAAGCTTAGGCATTGAATTTAATGATGCCTCCTTCAAAGCTGTAGAGAGCAATGGTTTCCTTCCCTTGGAAACACAAATTGCCATAAACCACAAGGATTCCTAACCCTTAGCACTGTTTTTACCATCAGTAGAGCCCCACTCCTTGCTTTTCCCCAGTGAACTGGCAGCACAGGCAGCAGGAAAGTGACTCCTGAGAGGAAACATTTGGTTCTCTGCTCTAAGCCCCTGAATTACAAATTACATGGCTTGTTCCTCCTCCTTGCTTAGATGAAAATCATGGGGAAAAAAATCATACAAAATATTTTGTAACATTCGCCCCTCTCTGCTTACATCAGAGATTTTCATGACATAATTTCTCTTCAGGCTTCAACTCCACCTCAACTTACATAGTTCTCTTACCAATTACTATTTTATTTTCTGTTGCTTAGTGATTCTCTCACTTCTCATGTTAATTAGTCCACATGCTCAGTTTCTCTCTTCTTTTGGGCTGGTGGTCTGGAGTCAGTGGTCACAGATGCCCCTGCCAGGATTACCTCTTACTCACTTGGAGCTGATTTCAGCACAGTTACTGAGTTGGTTTTATGAGTTCCTTCCTTATCTTGGGAGTCCTGCCGGATGTCCTTGTCATNTCTCTTCAGGCTTCAACTCCACCTCAACTTACATAGTTCTCTTACCAATTACTATTTTATTTTCTGTTGCTTAGTGATTCTCTCACTTCTCATGTTAATTAGTCCACATGCTCAGTTTCTCTCTTCTTTTGGGCAGGTGGTCTGGAGTCAGTGGTCACAGATGCCCCTGCCAGGATTGCCTCTTACTCACTTGGAGCTGATTTCAGCACAGTTACTGAGTTGGTTTTATGAGTTCCTTCCTTATCTTGGGAGTCCTGCCGGATGTCCTTGTCATCCATAACTTCTGCATTCTTTGTGTCCATTATCAGTGGTACATCTTTCTTCCCAAGCTTATGTTAGCTTCCTCCCCCAGGTCTGATCACTGAAGGATGTCACACTCTAAACTTTAATTTGTTTTTCTACCACGTGGATATCAACTTAAAGCTTGCTTGTTTACTGCTATCTGTTTCAGAGATTAAATCTCCCTTCCTGTTGATTTGGTCCCAAATGGGACCAAATTTGGTTTTTTGCCACTCCTTTTTAAAGAAATATCACTTGTTTGGAAACTCTGGGAAGGCAGAATACATTTCCCAAAGCACAAATTTACTCAACTCAAACATTTTCTACAGGTGAGTCTCCTGCTACCTTCATTTGCCCTCTCCTTTGCACTCCCAAGTTCTCTGTCATGGCCACAGCAATTCAACAAGCTCCAGTGCACACAAAACACAGCTTTATCATCAGGTCTTCAGTCAAAGCAAGCCAAAAGCACCACTGATGTCACAGAAATACATGATTCATGTCTGAAACATTCCCCTGACAAGGCAAATTCTTACCAGGCTAAAGCCAGCATGGAAATAACTTGCTCTTGCCCACACACAGTATTGGGGCATAGCATTGCAACAGTTCTTGCTGGAGAGTTTTAAATGAAAAAAAAAAATCCACATTTAATGTAGATTAGACTAGAAATAGGTTTTTACATGAGATTTAAAACATTACTATTTCTGTGGGCTAAGAAGCACAGTGCTTATCACAATAGCAGTGAAACACTGAATAAATCGGTGTTCCACCATGATAACATGCACCATTAATGCTCCCCATGTTTTCCAGGAAAACTTCTTAGTGGACAATGCCATTTTTTTTTGTATTTTGCATTACCAGCAAGAAGACAAAGC
Organism: Oxylabes madagascariensis; assembly: GCA_013400675.1. NCBI lineage: Eukaryota > Metazoa > Chordata > Aves > Passeriformes > Timaliidae > Oxylabes > Oxylabes madagascariensis. The sequence continues at coordinate 26,127 of VYZR01010283.1, read as the reverse complement.
AGAGCTCAACCCCAGCTATAGCAGACTCAGGCTGAACATTAGCAAGATGCTGCACTGACCTAAGGCCAGGCTGTTGCTGCTTCCTGCCATTCCTGGCTCCCTCTGCCCCCAGGCAGTCACACCCCCACTTTGGTGCTGCCTCTGGCATCCACCAAGCATCTCGTTGAGCTGGTCCAGCTCTCCAACCCTGCAGAAAACCAAATTGTTTCTGCTGAGCTTTCCCCATTTTAACCAGGCTGTCCTGGCTGACAGAGGGGCTGACAGGCACAAGTGTACAGGGGAGATGAGCAGAACCACCACTTCCAGTGGTGAGCTCCGCCAGCCCACCCTTGGAAACCTCCATAACAAACCAAAGCCAAGCATGTACTGACAGATTATTACTATGCATGAAACCTTTCAACAGAACTCACAAAACTTGGAAGGAAAAGGCTTGTTAAAAAATAGCAAAGCCCTACACAATTTATTTATGATAGTTCTTATCCCAAATAATTATATCGCCTCCAGCACCTGAAAAACAGGTTAAATAACATTTTGTTTAGAAGGGGAAACAAAATAAATGCACAAAATTTTCTACAGAATTTACAAGACTGTGTACTGGAAAACACCGGCCACATCAGAAATTGTAACAGCAACATGTTCTTGTACGAAGATTTTTACATCCAAACAATTCAGTCACATTGTAAAAGCATGTTTTTCTTTTATAAATATGCGCACAAATTATTTGTATTCTTACATAACAGCCAGCTCAACACATGCCCATCACAGCCTGCCAAGATGGCCCACTTTTATGAAGAAACAGAACAAAAGAGAACAATAGTACATAATTGCTTCACAAATGGCTTTAGAGAGTAATTATATCATTAGTCCTGAGTGGTTCCAGCTTCCAAGTGTACTGCCACTAATCTTTTGAATACATTTTTGTTAGGAACTAAGTGGATATCACTGGAGAAAAAACTTGCCAAGTGGAGAGCACTCCACTGGAGAACTCCATTTCCATGCAGTTCATTGAAAAGGAGGAATTCCCTACACCCATTGCCCTGGAGACAGCCAGAGAAGGAGCACTGACAGCTGCTTCCATGCACCAGCTCCACAGTAACTCTGTTCCCAAAGCTTTACACCTTGAATTGTACCTGGCTTGATGCAATCATTGGTGGGCAGAAGATTTCCTAACAGTCTGCCTACCAAAGCAAGACAGAGCAGTCAAAAAAGGCCAATAGGACACAGGGTTCAGATTCTTCATGGCTCTGGATGTCTTCTAGGGCTCATAGACACTGCAGCCANGAATTGTACCTGGCTTGATGCAATCATTGGTGGGCAGAAGATTTCCTAACAGTCTGCCTACCAAAGGAAGACAGATCAGTCAAAAAAGGCCAATAGGACACAGGGTTCAGATTCTTCATGGCTCTGGATGTCTTCTAGGGCTCACAGACTCTGCAGCCATCCCTACAAGAGTGTGTGTCCTCACCTCGTAAGTGCCCGGTTCCCCTTTTCACTTCAGGTTCCAAGGAAGGGCATCTGCAGCTGTGCTAGCTCATATCTGAGGTTCTGGCAGACACCTGCAGCTGCAGTGACCATCTGCTGCCCGCTAGTCAGCTGCAGCAATCACACATCTGACTGCCCAGAAAGAGCAGAGATTCAATCACTTCAATACCTGCTCCTTCTTCAAATAGTTACTTCTACGAGACCATTTTTTCTCTGACACTACTAACTATAAAGCAACGCTTTGACATGAATTCTTTCAATTTCTCAGTGCCCCTGTCCATCTTCTAAATACTCTCTTTTCAGTTTGGCTCTATGAATAAAAGTCCCTTTCAGCTTACTGAAAAAACCTACAGCTGCCAATTCTACTTCTGACTTAAAATACACTCTAGTTTGCTTTGCTTTCCTCCTGCTAATGGAATGCCTCAGATAACATCCCCATAAAGATTACCTGTTTTACAGCACACAGGCAGGACAGGAATAAACACCTCATTACTGAAGCACTGTAGGTGCTGTTACTATGTACAGTAGAAAGGCCAGCCATGCCAGCACTGAAAGCAAAAAGTTCAAGTTCCCTTGCAATTATTCAGTGCGCAGGTGGGAACGGCTTCAGATTTCAGTTCCATCTCCTGAAGCTGTCTTTGGCAGACATTGCAGTTACCACCTTATTTCAACATAACCGTATTCGTCATGTGCAGCTCAGTAATCATGTAACCATGTCATAACAGCCAAATTTAATAATGAATTGTATTTTATAATCCCCTACTAAAATTTATAAACTGTGCATTGCTCAGGAATGACTTGCATTAAAAAAGAGAGAGCATCACCTGCATACAAATAATTTCTGAAGATATATAGATATCATGGAGCTGCAGAATAGCCAAGGTTAGAAGGGACTCCTAGAGATTATTCAGTCCCAGTTTGCTCAAGAAGGGTCAGCAGGACCCTGTCCAGTCAGGCTTTGACTGTCTCCAAGGACACATTGTCTCTCTGGCACTAGGGAGCAGAGAGGACCAACCATTTCCCTCAACCTGCTGGCTACACTCACTAGCCTTTGCTGGCTCATGCTCAACTTCTGGTCCACGAGAACCCCTAAAGACTTTTCTGCCAAGCTGTTTTCATGCTCATCATAGCATACATTGGGGTGTTCCTTCCCAGTTGCAGGACTTTTCCTGATGAAACTTGACGAGGTTCCCATTGGCCCCACGCCTCTGAACAGCAATCCAACCATGTGGTGAATCAGCCATTCCTCCTAGCTTTGTATGTTCTCCAAATGTGCTGAGAGTGTACTCTGTCCCACCATCCTTGTCATTAAAGACAATGTGAAACCACCATTGCCCCAGTATCACCTGACTCTGCTTCCACAACCCACATGGTTTTAACGTTTGTGTTTGGTCAGGAGCTCCGTATTCATCCATGCAGACCTTCTGTTACCTGTGCTCAATTTCCTGCTCATCTAGTTGGCCCACCCCTGAGCTTGGAGAATATAATCCTTAAATATTAACCAAGTAGGTCCACAGGTGCAAGTCTGCTCTCCTGGAGCCCGCACTTGCAATCCTACAATTTGCCTTGTTTATTTCCCTTAGGATTCTGAACTCTACATCTCAGCCTTGCTCTCTCTGAGATCACCTCCCCAGACTCACACACCCAAATAGTTCTTCCTCGTTGGTAAGTGTGAGGAGCGGAGCAGCTCCCCTTGTCAGTTCCTTCATCACTTTGCTGAGGAATTTTTCAACAATGCACTTGANAACCTTTGCTTTATAAAGCACACCTGATCAGCAATCTCACAAATTATCTTAAAGCCATTTCTGTGAGGTGCTGGACACCCTTAGAGGGTACTGAACCCTCGTGGGGCTGAAAACATCTGGCTCTATGAGAATTTCAATAAGGGGCCTCTAAACAAGGCTTCTTCCAGCTGTCTGAAGACCACCTGACCTACTTCTTCTTCCTAATCGTGGAGTCCATGGCAGACACCCACCACAATACTGGGAGTACAGGTCCTCCTGGTAATCTTGACCTGGAACTCTCCCCTGGCTCATCATCCACCTCAAGGCAGAGCTCCAGGCATTCCTGCTGCTCTCCCACACAAAGGGCAAACTCTGCTGCCACCCCCCCTTGACCTTCCTGAAGGGCTTNGTTTTAACGTTTGTGTTTGGTCAGGAGCTCCGTATTCATCCATGCAGACCTTCTGTTACCTGTGCTCAATTTCCTGCTCATCTAGTTGGCCCACCCCTGAGCTTGGAGAATATAATCCTTAAATATTAACCAAGTAGGTCCACAGGTGCAAGTCTGCTCTCCTGGAGCCCGCACTTGCAATCCTACAATTTGCCTTGTTTATTTCCCTTAGGATTCTGAACTCTACATCTCAGCCTTGCTCTCTCTGAGATCACCTCCCCAGACTCACACACCCAAATAGTTCTTCCTCGTTGGTAAGTGTGAGGAGCGGAGCAGCTCCCCTTGTCAGTTCCTTCATCACTTTGCTGAGGAATTTTTCAACAATGCACTTGAGAAACCACTTGATTTCTTGTGTCTTGCTGGGATGCAGCAGCTATTGGGGTGGGCAGAGTTTCCCATGAGGAAGAGGGGCTGTTGCATTGGATCCTCCCACCCAAACAAATGTTTCCAAATAAGGAAAAGGAGGTTCAGTTTCACCCCTGACTTTTAAGGAAAAGCACCAGAAACGTCTGTGTTTCCTCCACCGTAATTGGCCCAGTGCCAGCACAGGGGCACCAGCTGGATCTCTGGGATGTTTCTCAAAACCCGTAGCAGNGTGGTGTGAATATCTGAGCTCCTCTCTGTGATGCAATGAGGCAACAGACATAATATCCACAAATGAGGGCACCTCCCCCACCATGCTGTCCTCTCAACAATTCTTCATTTGTCTGTTAAAATCCTTTAAACAGCAATTAAACAAGATCCCTGGGGTATATCTTCCCCATCCCTTTGATCACTGGCTAAAAATGCCTCACATGCACTGTTTAATCCAGCTCGTACCTGGCAGGTATGAACAGAGCCATTATATTGTCACATTCAATCCTCTGAAGCCATTAATGCAGCACAACATGAGCCACAGTGTCAGGGGTTCAGTCATGTACAGGGGATGAAGCACAGGAAAATGAAGGTGAAAAATCATTTTGGGGGTAGCTGAGCTGAAACACTCTCTGCACAGGTCCAGACAGCAATCTGCAGAAATGCAGGTGAGGTGATCACTCAGGTTAGAGACCCAGCTGGGATATAATTTCAACAATCTGGACTGTTTTGCAGACAAGGTATTTTTACCTCACCATAATTAAAAGACACCTGAGCAATCCCTGGAAAACTTCTAGCCCTGTAGTTGGTTCCCCCTCCTGCTGACAAAACAAGCACAAACTGTATTATCTCAGCCATGCAATGAGAACAGGAGTTATGGAGCAACCCTGAAGAGAAACATCCCTTGGTGTTTAACCAGAGGGAACAGAACCATGGGAAAGCTAAGAAATAATCTACTTGGTAATTACAATTAATAGCATTTACCTCTTACTGGGAGCTTTACCTTTCTTAAATATTTTCCAAACATTAATTAATTACTAAGGCAGAGGGGGAAATGTCATTGCATTACATAGAAAAATAAGTATGTTGTGATACACTAATTATTGTGTAAGTACCACTGTTCCCTGAGCCCTTCCATACATATAACCAAGGGGTACATATGGGTTTAGCTTATTCTCTGCTGTAGGGGCAGACAGCCCTTTTGGATGTTTTTTTGGTTGGGTTTTTTTTTGGTCCACTTACTTCCAGCCTAAGTTGCCAAATATGGATTGTTCTGCAATAGGAAGTGAGCTAAAAGTCAAACTTGTTTTTATTGTAGACTTGGACAAATATAGAGTTCCAGAAACCTACGTTCTAAATTTCCCGGAGTTTAAAATACCATAATAGCCAAAAAAAATTCCCCAGGTTTCCAAAACAACAAGACAACACATAGCTCTTGCCACTTCAACAGGCCATTCCACAAATAAAGGACACAATTTGCACTGCATAATCACTACTTCCAAAAGCAGAAACCTATACTTAAATATTGTTTTCTAACTATCCAAACAAATGCTTTGAAATTAATAAAGGCTGAGAATCCTAGAACTAATTAGAAATACTAAAAGGCATACTACCACTTTTCATCAAACTACCAGTGTACTGACAGTGTAACAGAAAAAGGAAATTTACTTGTCTGATGAGAAGACTTCCAAGTGAAAACTTTATACAACACTGATTGTTTCAGATTAAAAAAAATATCCATTCTCAGGGAAACAGCCTAAAGAGAAAACTTCTATTTTTCTCCATCATTATTAAACATAATTCTAATATGTGGGCACTTATAACTCCTCCAAACACTTCTCACCACATTTGAAAGTTTTCTTTTTTGTCTTTGCATGGATTAGTTCAATCCACCTCTTGCAAGGAGTTAGATTTCCTTGGGAAACTGCTATTAAATCTTCTCAGAATCAGCTTCCTTGGATAAGTCTGTTACAACTGTCATAACCCCAATAAGGCACGACATAACTGAGACAAAAAATTTGAAGCCTATTGCAGAACTCAATCTTTCCAGTCCCCACAGAGCTCATCTAAATCCAGGCAGCACTTCTGTAGTTTCTATAATGGAATTAAACTGTGACACTGAAAATAGCCAAAGGAATTTCCACCCAGAGCTCCTCACCACAGACTTCTCAACAAGGTGGAAGCTCTAAAACTAAAAGCAAGTAGCGTTTTGCTTGTTATCAGTGTCTGAACCCCATGGTGAAGGATACTTTACATACAACCAGCAACATTCATACCCCTCTTCCACCTAGTCTTCATCTCTGCCCTCAAGAATACTTTAAAAAAAAATGGTTTCCAAGCTTAACATGAGGGAGAGTATGGTTTACTTTTGTAACTGTCATTTTACTATAAATGCTGAATTTGAAAATCCAATTAAAAATCCAAAACTTTCTCCTTGATCTCATCAGTTTTCAACCTGCCTGACAATCTGAAGCAAATTATACCTAAACTTTCATTTAAAGACAGAAAGAGAATTGGTGTAATTTAAGGAAGGCACTTTAAAGGAGGACAGTGGTGTCTGACGTATACCTTTAAGGCTTTTATATGCTAAGCATTCAAGTGCCCTAGTTTGTATAGGGTTGTTCAGGTCTCGATTCTAATTTTACTCTTCTGTTCATTTTGTAAGAAAAAAATTTGATAAAACTGACATAAAATGTCTACATCTGCTCCATTTAAACCAAGGAGGCAAATTAGGGTATTAGGAACGCCTTCTTTAATTCCCTGACTCACCAGGTCCTTCAGAAAGTTAAAGAAAACACATGGACCAGTTCTCAAAAATACTTAAGGCTTGACTGAAATAGGAAGCCTTCACACTTTGAGATATCTAAATAAAGATGCAGAAAGAAATAAGGAGAGAGGCTTTTCAGCTTCTGAAGAATTCTCTGTCTTCTGATGACTACTTACCTTTACAGTTCTTGCTCTCTATTTTCCATTTGCCAACAATGTGAGGATATAAGCATCTCCCACTTGAGATGCATCTGTGAGGATGAAGGGCAAAACAGTCAGATATTAGTGATGAGGAACACGAATGCCCAAGACCTCATCAAAGTGTACTTGCTCAGCAGAGTACCTTCTGCAAAATGGGCTGCTTCATGTGAACAGGCACTAATTGCCCCAAAATATCTTTCTTGATCTTAAATGGATAATAATTAAAATACTGGTGCTTCTATGTCTGTGAGTCTTGTGGGAGCAAATGCAGAGCACAGGCTGCACTCAGCTCCATTCCATTAAATAGCACATGGCTTGCTGCCTTCATATCCTGTACTTCTGCCATGGCTGGGAACCTGGAAGACCTAACCAGCACAAGTCCATTCCTGAATTTTTACACCTGAATGTCAGAGAAGCCCAAATCACCCACTGTGAGGTTTTTATCTTCTTTTCTTCGTGTTAGAGCTGGGATTAATACACAGGAGTCGCAGTTTCGTGTTCGGACTCAGTGTTCATTAATTCTTATCTGTATTACAGCCTCGCGAGTCCTGAGCTCTAACTAGCAAGGCAGAAAATGGAGGTGACTCTAACTCTTTCCAAGGTTATTTAATTGCTAATCACCCAATAACGAGATGACACCTATATTATTTATACTTTTGTCCCAATAATTGACCACCCAAGCTCTGCAATGAGGACCCTTTCACCCAATTAGAAAAAAACACCCAAAACCATGAGGAAGAAGGTGAAGAAGAAGGACTTGGACAATGCCTTAAATCCTCCATATTGCCCCATATATATCACTATATACTAAAACTTCAAATCCTAAGTTTTTCACCCTGTGAGATCACACAATACTGTTCAAACTCCACACCCACAACCCCCGTGCTGTCACTNGAAGAAGGTGAAGAAGAAGGACTTAGACAACACCCAAAATCCTCCATTTTGCCCCATAGATATTATTATATATTAAAACCTTAAATCTAAGCTTTTCACCCTGTGAGATCACACAGTTCTATTCAAACTACCCAGCCACAGCCCCAGTGCTATCACCAAATTTTGGAAGCCTGTTCCAAGGCCTCAGGTCAAATGTAGTGCTTGCTTGAGGATCAGTGCCTTTTAACACAGGAAGTCTGAACTTCTCAGCCTCCAGGATTCCAACAACTCATTGCCCCTCACTGCCCCTCAGTGCTCTCCTCAGCGGTCACAGGGCCTTGTGCTCGGGTTAGCAGTGAACAAGGGCACTGTTTGCAGCAGCAGCACACCAGGCTCCCATCAGCTCCACAAACAGGTACAGGTCAGCAGTGTGAAAAGATGCTGAGGTCACTGAAGTGCAGAGTGATACAGCTTCCAGCACTGCCAGAGCAAACCAAATCATCAGTTAGCAAAAGCAAACTTGGATGAGGGTAGTGATAGCCTCTATTTCTGTATAGCATTGCTCACCCAGCCCAGCAAGATTCCAGATCACTGATGGCAACATATTCCGGGGCACAGCCAAGAATGGACCACTCCTACCTGTCTCTTCCTTACACTCTTGCTCCAAGCATCTGCTACCTCCACGCCAGAAAAGACCCTGAGACTTCTGTCTGACCTAACACAGACACTACATGTCCTGAACCAGATCCAAGACAAGAAAACTATTCAGTTTTTCATAGGCTTTCAAACACAAAGATTAAGGGAAAATTAGACAAACTGAGACTAACACTTCTATCTCATACAAAATCATTTTGCACATGATCCAACAAAAGAAAATGGCACTTTGAGTTGAATCACAAAGGAAAATCTTGTGAAATCCCTTTCAATATCTTGTCAAAATCAGCATGCTCTGTGACTAGACGACTGTCAGGGTGATCTATAGCCCCCAGACAGCACTGTAATATAAACTAAATTGCCTGAGTCACAGGCAATGATAGAGTCATTCTAGAGGAAATTGGAAATCAATTCTTGTCATCACTGTACATAACTCCTTTATCAGAGTTCCAGTTGGCCGGTGTAATGCAAGGGAAAGAAGCTGGGAAATGACAATCATGACAAGTTGAACAGTCTACACACATATTGAAGCACAGAAGTTCTGTTTCTGGAGTAGCACTTTGCATAGGGTACAGGAGAGATGTGAGCAGTCTGACCTAGCAAAATATCAAAGGCTAATCAAAGGTGTGCTGTATCCTGTTCCACAAGGAGGATGTATGTAGGTTTGGGCCTGAAAATTGAGGCCCGTAGTCTTCTTTGTGCAATGACTCCTGGCAGAACAGAGGGACAATCTTTGGCTAAATCTCACGCTGGAAGTCTTTCAGACTGGCACTGGGAGATTCCTTCATAATCATGATCCAGGTGTTGCAGAAACCATAGCACCAATATCAGCACTGGCAAACTCATTCATAAGTTTGGCTCTCTGCAACACTTGTGTCAGGGCTCAATTGTTGGAATCAAGTGATTAAGTCAGTTTTTGTTACCAAGTAGATTTTTAAGCTATGGGAAGAGCCAACAGTTTAATTCTAAAAGTTAAAAGGAAGTGAAGAGTCTAACACAATGTTATTCTTACAGCATGCAATCACCCTTTGAGCAATGTTTTTCTGCTTAGATGCTCTGCTATGCCTCATTTTACCTGGACTCACCAGCTAAATTCATGAATATGAAGTACAAAATCTGTTTCAAAAAAAAAAAGGAAATTAAGACAATTTTCTGTGAAATATAGAACATTTTCTATTTCCCCTTCTTGTACAAAAGCCATCTTATTGAGCTCCCACACACCTAGAAGGAAGCCATTTCTATACACAACTCACTTTCAACTGCTTAATACAGATGGATGCAGGAGTATGATCAACTCATGCAGTGTCCAGCACAGCATGTTGCTTATTTGAATGCAGAAGTCCTAACCTAAAATAAGAACTATTTCCAAAATACAAAATCCCAGAATTATTTGGGTCATTAAAGACTAAATAGTTCCAAGTCCCTGCCATGGGCAGGGACACCATCCACTATCCCAGGTTGCTCCAAGCCTGGCCTTGGACACTTCCAGGGATGGGGCAGCCACAGCTCCCCGGGGCAGCTTGTGCCAGGGCCTTACCACCCTCATGGTCCGAAATTTCTTCCTGATATCTTAATCTAAACGTTCAGGTAACTGGAAGGCTGCAATTATGTCATCCTGAAGCCTTGGCTGAACAATCTCTGCCTTCCCTTACAGCAGAACTGCTCCAGCCCTCCAGTTGACTTGGTGGCCTCTCTGGACTTGCTGCAAAGGTCAGTGTCCTTCAGCTTATTTCTTGTTAAGAAAAGGCTGTGGAAACAAAGCACTTAAATAAATTGTTAATAAGTCCTTTGAAAAATATGGATAGAAGTGGGGAAGAAGAGTAGGGACAACTTGTTCATGTAACTGTAAATGCATAAATTGACTTTACTTAATAAAAGCATGTATCAAGTCCTTCCTGGGCTGGGGACCTCAGAGTTGGATGTGTCAAATGTGGTTTAGTACAAAGTGTTCTGCTGAAGTTTCTTCCGTATTCTCTGGCCTGTTTGGGAGAAGGTGTGGTTTCTTCACATAACAAAAATTTATTATAAGACTAACACTGAGGATTCCTCTTCATGAGAGCTAAAAAGCAGGGACCATGAAGCAAACATGACCAAAAAAGCCAACACCACCAGCAAATGACCCCCATGCACCACACTAACCTGCAAAGTCTGGCACACACAGCAGAGAGGCTGTGCATGCCCCAACGGCTCTGCTTTAACATGGCTGCAACAATGTCTGGCACTAGTCAGGCAAATGGAGAGCCAACAAGCTATCAGAAAACAGCTGAGAAGTTAAATGCTATCATCTTGGGTTAATTAGCTGAATTTAGTTTACATCAGCCACTGATCTTTTTTATCCTGAGCATGGTACTGTTTATATTCTTGAAAGCAGGCCTGGACAAAGAACTCATTCATAATCAACTTTTGAAGTATATGAATATTTTTCAGCTCGTCTGCCTCACTATTCAGAAATATGGTCATTCCACACTCGTGTTTGTTTTTTGAGTAGTTGGGAAATGAATGCACATTTTGTGGTGGGATAATTGCAAAATTTAAATAATTTGTGATGAAAAATGCACCTTCTTTTCTTTTTTGTTGAAAAGCAAACTGAAATCCACAATATTCCAGAAAGATGGCCACTTCCATTTGCAAAGTCTTGCTTGCTTTTAATTACACTATCTACCCTTAATGATTTGCCATTATTCCTAAACTATTACAAAATTAATCTGGTGGTCAGATGTTTGTTTGTTTAACATCATTACCCAGTTTTGAGTCCATGAATCAAAGGAAATGGGGTTTTAATTAAGGCCTGCAGAATAAGAAAGGCATGAAAGCAGAACATTTAATTTGCAGAGCATAGTTGCTCAATGTGTATTCCTTTGTGGCAAAGCCAGCATGAGAAGTTCCTGCTCCACTCCACCTCTCCCTTCTTGCCCTCATTAAAATGCTGCAATTTTCTGGTCTTTCCCTCAATTATAGCAATATAACTTCATGCTGTGATAAATGTTCATCACTGAAATCATCTGTAATATCATTCACTACACTCCTGCAACAGTATTGGTGGTTTTTTATTTGCTTCCAGTACAGGAAGCACTCCATAAACACCACGCTGTGAAAGCAGGAAATGCTGACCTGGAAAGTAATTTGATCTGCACAAAACACAACTCAAGGATCAGTGTCCATAATGTACCATTGCATTAATAATGTCCTGGTTTGTTCTGGGCTGGCACATGGGCCTAACAAATTAATCCAATATAATCAGCTTGCTCTTCAACAGCACTGTACAAGTCACCACCTCCCAGAAGTTCACACTTGAGTACACTGGGCTTGAAAAGGTCAAGACTAAAGCCCACCCAACTCCATTACCAGGGTGACACTCACAGGTGTCACAGGACATGTGGGTTGTCTGGTGACTCACAATTGTTTTGACAGCCTGAGTTCAAAAATCCCAAGAAATATTTCAGCCATCACAGAAAGATGTGCAGTGTTAATGTCACTGAGGAAAAGTGGCCAGCTCGAGCTAGAGATTTTGCAGTAGCAGATGTGTCATTCTTGACCAGCACTCTTACACACACAGCTACTAAAAAGCACCAAGATTAAAGAATTGGTAAGTGGTGACGAACTCAAATGGATTCTAGAAAAGCTTCCGAAGTCCATAGAGAATGAAAAGTTCTCTGCCAACAGCATCTGTCAGGCAGCAGTTGCAGAGCTTTAACCATCTTGCAACAAGTCAAAGGCAGAACAGTATTGCTTCATAGGTTGCACTACGCACAGGCAGAAGGTAAGAAGTGATCCAAAAAGCATCAGAATGTAAGGAACAGCTCATCAAGAGGGAGTTATTGTTTACGAAAAACTAACTAAAAAAGAATCCCATGCTTCTAATTATCTTCATTACTGGATTCGATCCACACCCCTCCGAGCTTTAACTTATAGCATCAGTTAAAGAATCCAGGAGTGAACTATACCTAACAAAATTTTGCAAGTCGTGAATCTTCTCTACAACTGTCTTCATAACCATAGGAAAATACTTTATCGCTGCAATAATCCCCTTTAAAGGAGATTACTAGAGTGAACAGGCATGATTGAACAGTAACCAGTCTCCATTTTGTTTCAGACCTTAATTTGGACACTTTGTTAACTGCTAGTTATTGCTGCAGCACAACGAATTTTGCTTGGTAAGTCATTTTAAAGACTGTTTCTCCATATCTTAAAAGGTCTGAAACAGAGGTTAGAATAACCAATAAACTTCAAAGTATGGAAAGTACAGTCACAGAGAAACCTTTTATCAACGCACAGCATTGCAGTGAAACACATCCCAACATGAAAAAGTAATTTGCATGTTTACTGATGCATTGTGGATATTTGTTCAAAGCCTTTAACATAAGCTGTTAGTTACACAGCCCTGATTCATTGAACTTCTCAAAGTTTTAATTAATTCTAAGAAAATGTTTTATGTAGAAGTCACAAGTCGCCGTGAAGCAGCAACTTCCCCTCTTACTTCCTGTGATTCAAACCCTCATGGAAAAGTCCTGCCTATTTAGATTTGGGCCAAGAACACACCGAGCACAAAGCTGCAGCACTGGCTGTCGTTCAGCACCCTGCAGGTTTTAGCACCCAAACTACTTTACAAAGACAGCACACTTGCCCACATTTTGTGGATTAACCCAATCTGCAGAGAAATAAAATCATTTCTTATGGACCAATAGCCATGGTAACANAGGAAGGAAGGAAGGAAGGAAGGAAGGAAGGAAGGAAGGAAGGAAGGAAGGAAGGAAGGAAGGAAAAAAATCCCAAAACCAGCGGCAAATATTTTCCAGCTGTCAGAGGAGCATGGCTGTGGCAGTGTGAAGGCCAGCAAGATGAGTAGGTGAGCCTGCAAGGCCCCTCTTCAAACCCGTGCCTGCATTTCCAAGAGCATCAGTGGCTGCCAGGCAGGAGCAGAGCGGCTCACAGTCACCCACACATGGGCACTGACATCTGGCACAGGGGCTTCACTGCCCTGGTCAGCTCTGACACCTGGTGCAGGGGGTTCACTGCTGTGGTCAGCTCTGACACTGGGGACAGGGGGGTCATTGCTCTGGTCAGCTCTGACACCTGGCACAGGGTGTTATAAATAATTTGGAATAATTCGTGTTTTATAATTATTTGCTGTACATAAAATGTATGGACTCATTGTCGGGAGAGAGAGAGCATGTGCACCCATGCTTCCTGTAAGCAGAAATGTTTTCTTTTGCGACTGAAAAGAGAGACAAAAGTGATAACCAAGAAAGAGAGCTTTTGTCTAGGTATTCCCATAAAAAAACAGCATCTCACAAACAAATGCAAATTTCGGTCATCATGAAGAATCTCCACAGTCGATGCCTGCCCATCATCGGAAGCATTCCCCAGCCGAAAAGAAAAGCCTTCCTGGAAACCTGAAGCACCAGTTTCTTGATATTCATGGACAAGGAGGGACTTTCTGGGAACCCGGGAACTTCAGACAAAGAACCACCTGGACTCCCGCATCCCGAGACACGATCACATTCTGCACCTGTTTGCCTGAAGGACTTTTCCCAAATATCATGTACTTCCCGGACTATGAATTTGTAAAAAGAAACATTAAACCCTAAAAGACCCATTGTAACAGCCCCTTCCCTTGAAAAAGTATAAAAATGAATCCAAAATTCCCTGTGGTGGTGAACTGGCGAGGCTCTGTGCCTAGTGCATAAGACCTGTAGTTCACCCCACTCCGATCCCCGGGCTGGGTGTTGCCAAAATGCTTTTTCGTGGCTCATTAAATTCTATCATTATTAATTACTAAATAAATCATTAATATTAAAATTGGCGTTTTCATTTATAACACAGGGGGTTCACTGCTCTGGTCAGCGCTGATCCTGAGGACAGGGGCTCACTGCTGCTGCCCACATTCCAGCTGCCCACTCCCCACACGGCCCCAGCTCTGTGTTCCAGCCCCAGGGGTGACTGAGGCACACCCAGTTGGATGGAACTGGACAATTTTCTCTGTAGTTCTACAGCAGAGTCATGGTTTTACCTGCCCTTTTTCTGCCATCCCACTGCCTTCATTCCCGTGACACTCCATGGATGGTGCAGAAAGCTGACTTTGGCATGTGTGAGTTGATGAGATCACACACTTTCTGTGAGCTTCAGCATGTTAATTCTTCTTATTCTCTTATTTTACAAAATTAAGCCATTGGAGAGCATTCCTTTGGCAATTCAAAAAGTGACTTCTGAAAGTTGCACGTATCACATGAATGAAGTAGAACAAACCAGTCTTGAACTTTTAAAAGCCCAAGAAGTGCATTTTTGTACCTATGTTTTTAGAATCTTCTATACAATCTTTGACTTTTGAGTAATATCTGATACTTTTTTCTCCATTTGCTTTTAGATTTCCAGTTTTCACTTCCCTATCCTTTTTAGTATTAAAGCAGCAGAAGGGAGAAAAATGGCTCATGTCTTGCTGTCTGTAGCCTGGCAAGAGGGAAACACAGGATCATCTGGCAAAAAAATTGCAATTCTGTGAGGATTTAATTTCTGCATCAAAACAACCGATATCCTGTAAATCTGAATAACTAAGCATCCACATCTTCAGATGCTTATCGAAGCTAAAATAAACTTCTGTGTTCTGTCATAACTGATAGAGATATCTATTATAATGAGTCATTTGTTTTCATAGCTTGGATACATAATGATGCTAGAAAGCTCTGAACAGAGGAAGAGCATAACCCATGGGAATCAGAAAAAGTGAATTAAAGGTTTATTTGATAAGTGTCTTTAAAGTTTCATTTGTCTGAAAATGTGTATCATGTCAGGCACAGAAGCAATCATTTGTAAACAACCTGCAGGTAGCTGCATCATTAAGTGTACCTGTGACCTCAGAACACAGGGTGAAGGCAGAACTCCACCTTCACCCTCTCCTTTCCCACCCCAATGTAAAGTTCCTTCAGTTTTTCCTGGATCTGTCCCCAACATGTCTTATTGCCTGTTACTACCAGCTGACAGATGTGTGCCCTCTCAGTGCCATCCTATCTTTATGTTTTCAACAAGCCAAACGACCAAAACAGTGGAAGTCCTAAATCCAAGTGAAAGAAAGCAAAAGGGTGATAGACCTCACCAGTTAGAAAGAAGACCAGAGCAAACTGCATGTGATGCTTCTTTGTTACCATAGCACACCCAAAATTTCACACAGCTATACTGTAACTTTGGAAAACCTGCCTGAAGGAAACACCTTTTGTCTAAGCTCTGAACTCATCACCACTGGTAACGTGCACTCTTGACAGCAAGGTTTCCCCTGAGCTGGGGTAAACCAAGCAGCTAAGCATTCAAACATCAGCCCTTGTCAGCCTTTCCCCCAGCAAAGAAAACCCATCTGGACAAGACAATCTGATGACATACTTAACTGATGTTACAGTGCCACTACGAATCAAATAAGGGAAAAAAAAACTCATTCTGCAACAGTTAAAGTACAGCTTTCTTAAAACCTGAGTACTACTTGAGCATTCACAGTCAACTGTGGTTGAGATACTTTAAACAAGCACTGACAGATTAACCCCTAAACACAGTTAAAGAATTCAGTAGGGATGCAAAGAGCTGAGCTGGAAAATTTAAGTTACCACTGAGTTACACAAGTACACGGAGTCTTAACGTTCTTAATTACCTACATCCCTCTATCATTGCTCTGTCCTTAAGAATCACACCTGAAAAAAGGAACATGATAAAAAATCACATCACTGGGCCTCTCCTGCCTGTATTTATCCAGTGAAACCAATCATTGAAGACTTTGCTTATGCAGCTCTTCACATTGCTCTGCTAAAAGCAATATGATGACAATTACTGAATGCCATTGCAGGACTTACAAACTCCTGAAGAAAACACTATCTACTCCAATGTCACAACGTATGATGCTAGCTAAACCATTCATATTTACCAGCCAGGATCACACAGATGGTCGATTGTTGAGGTCTGGCTGAGAGGTTGCTTACTAAGCCGCCCTAACATCTTCACTCAGGATCTTAGGAATAAATGCTAAGTGGTCCCCCTGAACAAAGACCAGGACGTTGGTGTTTCTAATTGTTTTGGATGTTTTTATTGTCAAGCCTCAGTAGGAACTGCAGTGCACTATGATGCTCCAAAGAAAAGGCACCATGTATATTTTTAATGCTTCTACTCATGCTCTTTGACAGCATGTGCTGTACCATCACTGTACCATGACCATCTCCTTTTTGCCTCTGTGGTATTCAATATGTGACTTGGATACAACACACTGAGGCTTGCAGAGGCAAAAGGAAGAGTAACAAACAATTTTACAGGACACTTTCCCTCTCCATACACTGGAGCAGATTGTGCGTGTACGGCACAGCAGTACAGAGCACTGAAAAGGTTGAGTACCCCAAATTCCCCCGAAGAACTGATGCTGCAGCGCCAGCCATTCTTCACTGCGAGTCTCACCCTGTGCAGCAGGAGGCAGTTTTCTTTGCCCATCACTGCCAGTCTTGGCCGGGAGTCCCAAGTGACAGATCGCTGCTGCTGGATGTCGCTCCAGGGAAAACGCTGGAGCAGCCCCGGCAGGAGAAGGGCTCCTGCCCCTGGAGCAGTGCGGTGGAGCCGGAGCGCCATCAGCCGGGGATGCGCTGCCCGCACCGCCCCTTCCCCGCTCCGATCGCACCGAGCACAACGTTCTGTCCCTCCAGCAGCAGCACAGGCTTGACGTTATCACACACGTCCTGTAATTATGTTTAGAATGAAAAAAAAAAAAAAAAAAAGGCATTTTCTCAGAATTACTTTTTACCTTTTTACCACGGTTTCCCCCATCTTTCTAGTATCAGTTCCATTAATTCTCCCTTTTCCCTACATCTCACGGAAAGGGATTTTCAAAAGCACTAGATCTTCAAGTGAGTTCTGGAAAAATCCCTCATCCAGAAAAATACAAATAAATCCCTAACCTGCTTTGCTAATACAGTGAGAAAGATAAGCATAAATCCAGCTATAACTCAAATTCAGTCTTTTTACAAGCTAAAAAGTCTATTGAAAAGGAAAATTGATGGCTGCTTTACTGCACATTACCCGTGCTATTAATTTAAGGTATTTCTTAACTGTTAAGTTAGAGAGATATTCCTATGGTGAAGGTTTATCTCTGCCTCCCTTGCAGTCAAGTAGGATGTGATGACTCCATTTACATTCTCTGAGGCGGCCTATAAACCTTCCAGTGGAGAAGGACAGAACAGAGGTCTCCCCAAAAAGGACACTGAAAACAAACATTGCTAGCTAGAAGCTGGGAAATCAAATTATAAAGCCCCTGCAATCCTGTTGCCCTGAATGGCATGAAACAGCTTTCTGCTTACAACTTCCACCGCTTGATCTGCCCCCCCCGTCCCTTAGCACTCCCTCTCCTCTTCCCCACTCAAGCACACACTGTGGACATCTGTATCATGAGACAGACAACTAAGGGAATTTCTCTTCCTGCAGAATTTCTCTTCCTAACAGAACACAGAAGAACTACTACAGTCCACTCTGTCAGCCTCAGCTTTAGCATACCATGCATGCACACCATGTTGATTGTATTTTATGCTGGCATCAGAGAGCTCACCCTGACCAGCAGCTCAGTGCAGCAGGCACAGCTCACATAACTGAGATGGATATCCATCACTTCCCCACGATATCTGAGACATTACAAACCCATTGGGATGCCCCCATTCTCCAAATAAAACACATGAACTCAATTATGTGTCTTCTACACTCGTGACTTGTTACCCCCCACCACTCCCCCTAAGAAAACTAAAGTTAGACAACACGTGAGTTTTGCATGCTACTGCTGCTACAGAGCTGAAGACAGCGTGAGGGGAAGTAATTTTAATACACAAGAGAGGTTAGAAGCAGTCTGGCCTTCCAGCTGCCCAACAGGCCATAAGCAACCAAAAGCTGCTTGCAACACAACAAACCCAAACCATGCAGCAGGCTTTTGATATCTGGCTGAGACAGACTTGAGTTATCAGATCATCCTAGTTCATGGCTGTTTCTAAAGGCCTGATGAGGGTACAAAGCTGTCCAAACTTCCTTTGCTTGCCTTATTTCACATGATCCCAGACTGCTGCAAAGCAAGGGCACAGCACAGGGCAGTGAGAATTACATCACTGCAGAACTCAGCCCAGGATCCACCTTGCTGAGTCTTAATCACAGAGCACTGGAATTGATGATCAGGGGCTGCATAGCTTTGAGTGGCTAATGAAGTTGTAATGGGGCATTTATCCAGTGATTTTTAAAGTGAACATCATTGATTTCCTTGCAAAATGTAGCACTATAATCACACATTTGGGAGTGGCTCAGCTACCTGGTCCTGGGGAGCCAGGACATGCCACACAGAGTAAACCTGTCAGCCACTGCAGACACTGCAGTCTCTGTGTCGATCCAGCTGTTGCCTCCAGCTGGATTTAAGGACCACTACAATGAAGCAAAGCAAGGACTTGAGGAAATCCATCTTCCATCTCGGATGAGTGCTCTAACAACCAGGCATTGGGACACTCTCAAGCTACTGAAGAAAACACTATCTACTCCAATGTCACAACGTATGATGCTAGCTAAACCATTCATATTTACCAGCCAGGATCACACAGATGGTCGATTGTTGAGGTCTGGCTGAGAGGTTGCTTACTAAGCCGCCCTAACATCTTCACTCAGGATCTTAGGAATAAATGCTAAGAGGTCCTGCTGAACAAAAAATAGGAGGTCGGTGTTTCTAATTGTTTTGGGTGTATTTGATCATCAAGCCTCTTACAGGGGTGGATCTCTCTCATGTTCAGAAGACTCATACTAGGAACTCCTCTTGAAGGTTTTAAAAAAGCAAATCTGTTTCAAGAAAATAGTTTTCTCATTTTGAGAAGCCAGCATTTTCCAGCATAAAAAA
>VYZR01010279.1:0-11576 GCA_013400675.1 Oxylabes madagascariensis | reverse complement strand
CATGATTCTGTGGTTCTATGATTCGCCTCTATCAGAGTACCACAGTTTTGTCGGAAAAGATAGAATGCAGATATTTTGAAACAGGACTTTTCTGCCAGGAAACCTATTATTAATTTATCTTGTTTTTAAACAAACTGGGCTGTATCAAGCAGGATGGAAGGGGAGGGTGGCTGGATACCAAGAAAATGTCTATTTGAAGCGAGAGGGAACAGCCAGCATTTTCAAATGCAGATTATTTAAGGGCACGAACCTCAATCCATGTTTAACCTCAATGCCTGGCCCGATTTGTCAGATGGATTGGACAGTTCACCACAGTGCTCTGGGAGTCTGGGCAGAGTTTTCAGTTGATATTTAAGTGTGTGTTTCTTTCTGAGCTCCACGTTCATGTTTGCTAAAGTTGACACGTCCTTCAGAGCCTTGGTTGGAGTTTATTGCTGTATTTAGCAAAATCATAATGGATGGCAGAAGACCAGGGGAGAGATTGTGCATATTTTTTTCCCAAGCTGAACAGATGTTTGCAATGTGTATAATCTCTGTAATTTGTCAAGAATCTCTTGTGTCAGAGCTGTAACTGGCAGTGACTGGAGACAAGCGCTTGGAGAGGTTGATGGCTGGTGTTTTATGGAAAAGGGAAGGAACTTGAGAGTTTGTTGTGAGATCATTTAAAAGTCTAGAAGTAGTTACCCTGTGAGGACTTTGAGCAACTCTTACTGCTCCTTTCCATCAAAATGAAAAGATGCCTGTGGGGCAGGGCTGAGAGGAATCAACACTTGTGAAGCTGGAAGAGCATCCACTGTCTCTTTTGGGATGGGTTTGACCAAGAATGTCTTCTAAGGCTCTGGACATGCAAAAAATCGCCCACAATAAACAGTTAAGAAAATAGTTTTGGAATTGTAACATTTATTTCTGCTGTGGGATTTTTGTATTTGTAACTATAAATCAGTAGGAGTATTTGCTTTTGTTTGTTTTTTTTTTTCCTATCTACACTTTGTTACCATCATTTGGGAAAAGCAGACTTGACTTAGCCAACAGGCTTCCTCTAAAGCAGGGTCTAAGCAGTCATTGTCTCAAACTTGAGAGCTAAGCAATAAAAAAAAATTAAATTCTTCACAACAGCTTTCATATTGATGTATTTTTTATTCCTGGCTTTCTCTGAGCATTAACATCCATCCTCTGAGATGTGTGAGGATCTCATTTGCTGCGTTCTCATCATTAAAAATTTAGATTATCTTGTCATTCTGACCCTCTCTCACTGAATTAGTGCCTTTCTCTGCAGATGGCCTCCTCTTTTCAGAGAAAGGAGGGAAGGGAGAAGAGTGTGAAGGGAGTGAGTGTGAAGGTGTGAAGGGAGAAGAGTGAACCATCTACTGCTTTGGGCACTGGGCAAATACCCTTGACCAGGGATATTTATTGACTTTGTGGGAGTTGAATTAGATTTACACATCTTGTGCTGATTTGGGTGTAAAGTAAGTCACAGCAGAGCAAGACCTTGCTGTAGTAGGGGAAGGGGCAGCTGACTTTGGGTGGTCAGGCAGTGGTGGAGTCCCCATCCCTGCAGGGATTCAACAGTGGCTGCCCCTGGAGGTGGCACTTGGGGACATGTTTTGGCCTTGGCAATGCTGGGCAAATGGTTGGATTGAATGATCTTGGAGATCTTTCCCAACCTAAACTCTGTGATTCAGCTTGTGCTCTCAAGAATTTCTCGTGTTTTCCAGTCTGCTGCCTTGGAACTGTTCCTGTAAGACTGGCAGAGCCAAGCAGTAGTGCTCGCTTGTGACTGCCAGGTGCTTCCTCTTCCTCCATTCCCTTTTTTATTCTTCTGCTAAAGTGTCCTGAGTGCATCTCTGCAACTTAGAAGATCTGACAGATTAATTTCCTCATTTCTCTTAAATGGGAAGATCCAGAGGTAAAAGTGGTCTGTTTTTTTCAAAGGCAGTGGAGATGCTGTCAGGAACATGCTGCCAGTCTGGAGTTGGGTTCAGTATATCCAAAAGAGAAGAAAATATTTCCTCTTTTGAACTGTAAAGCTGTGGTCAGCTGGACAGCTGGATGTGTTTGTTTTTGGTTTTTTTTTTTTTTTTTTTAATTTAACTTGACCATTTACCAAAAAAATGGAGTTACCATGTAATTGATTAAATGATGGATGCCCAGGTCCTGCTCCAACAAACTGCTCATTTGCTTGCAATGCCAGAAATAACATTGTCTCCACTGAATGATCCTGACATCCCTGTGGCAACTATGATTGCATGAAGTCAGTCATAATAGGAATGTATTCCTCTTATTACCTTTATTAATCAGAAGATGAAAGCCAAAGCAGACAGGATTTGTGGCCACTGAAAGCCCTGGAGTGTTTACATCAGGTCTGTAACTTTCCTATATCCCAGAATCACATCCTGGTTGGGGTTAGAATGGACCTGGAGATCATCCAGTCCAGCCCCCCACTAGAGCAGATGGATCTTATCCAGGTGGATTTGAATATCTCCAGAGGAGGAGACTGCACAGCCTCTCTGGGCAGCCTGTTTCAGTGCTCAGTCACCCTCACAGAAAAGTTTATCCCTTTCCTGCAGAGAGCTTTCATACCATTCACGCCATTCCAGAGGCTTCATGTTTTCCTTTGGATCCTGTGATTGACTTGAGATTATAAATGGTGAGCTTTCATCAGCTAATTTGTAAATCTCTTTATATGTGGTTTATAAAACTGCACAAAATTAGAATTACTGTGCTTCCTTTTCAGACTCAAGTGAGGCAAACTGGGGTTGCAGTTATGCAGCAGCTGAGGCATGTACGTGAGTTTCTCTGAGCATGTAAATAATGTCACGATTTGAAGCACAGGCTGATGGCTTAAAACACACGTGTTCCCTCTCCTGCTCCAAAACACAGCTCAGATAAACAGCAGAGCAAATCCTTTCCCAGGGACTTGCTTTTATTAATGTAGAAACTGGAGCACAAATGCTGGGCCAGTTTCTCTGTGCACACTTGGTTGTTTCTAAGACTTCTTCACAGGGACTGCCACGGCTCTATCCAAAAATTAATTCCAAATATTTTAACCTTTCCCATGCTCAAGCTATAGTTGTATCACCTCCTGAGAAGCCATCTGACAGTATTCTTGGAAGCTTCTGACATTCACTGAGTGCAAGAGCATCAGTAGCAAAGCATCTCGTAACAAGCAGGTGGAAAGACTAGGAGCTTGTTGCAGAGGAAAAGGAGGAAAAGGGAAAATAAAGGAAACAAAATGATCTGGTTGGAAAAGATCTTGCTGTAAACCCCTCTGATTCATTTCACCCACTTCATGTGTGCCCAGCAGCACCCCAATGCCGATCCTTGCAGGGATGGGATTTGAAGCTGAGCCCAGGGGCAGCATTCCGATTGCTCAAATGCTGGGAACACGCTCCTGCCAACCTGAGGAATGACAATGTCACTGATACTGCGGCTCTAGGTGAGGGCAAAGTGCCCCAATTCCATGGGTTCCTGTGACAACCTTGAGGGTGGATGGAAAATATGCTCAACATAGGTGCCTGAACACAATGTTCATTGTGTGATTTAATTACCTTCTGCAGCAGCCCCGAGCAGCCCCAGCTCTGCTGCCCTGGGGCTGACGTGATCAGATAAGCCAGGTCCTGACCCCTCCTGTTTGCAGCAGGTGGCCATGGGATCAGCAGGAGTCAGGACAAGAGACACTGGAGGTGTTCTGATGGTGGGTTTTCTCCTCTGCACATTTGTTCGTGGAGCAGGGTGTGATGTTTGGTTAAGCCAAAGCCTGATTCCAGCTGTGAAGGCTGTGGCAGATGTGGGAGGTAGATGGAGGTCCAGCCCTAGCAGTGTGCTGTGCTTGGGAAAGGAGAGGAATTCCATGAGCATTAGAAGTAATGAAATCTGATTTTTTTCCTAGGATTCATTTTCTAGTGATTTTGGCACCTAAAAGCTTTTTGCTATGACTTCAGCACTAAATGGGGCTCTATTTGTAGATTCTCCAGTGCTAAAGAATAAGAAGTGAATGCAAGTGAGAGAATTCCCTCTTCCTTTGGGAGAATCAAACTCAGATACAAACCCAGAGAGTATCATACATCAGAGAAAAACCATGCTATTTCAGATTGCCATGATGTCAGAGATTTGGATTTACTCGCTTCATGACTGTTGCAGCATTAGCTGTCCGAATGGAACAGCTCAAATATGAATCAGTTTGTCGGAGCCTCATTTATTGATGTGTTCCAACAAGGTCTCTTAAAAAAAAAAATCAAATCACAATTCATTTAACTATTTAACAGCACCAGATTAGGCTACATGGCAGAAAATCTATATTAATCCCTTTACTTTAAACATTGTAGGAGAGTCTTGGGTGATGCATCAGTATTTATACTGCACAGAAGGGTATAATCAAATTTTAAAGTCCTAAAATGATTGTTACTCTGTTTTAAACAAATAGCCACTTTCAAAAATTGATTAAGTCATGGAATCACAGAATGGCTTGGGTTGGAAGGGATGTCGAAGGTCATCTTGTTCGGGCCCCCCGGCATGAGCAAGAACACCTTGGTCCCCTAAGGCAGATGTGGATAAACACATTCTGCTGTGAGGTTTGCCGTGGGCCGTGGGTTGCTGACGTTGCTGACACAACTGGGTTCAGTGGCCTGAAACCCTTTTTGGATGAGCTACAGAACTTGACTCATCTTGAGAGGATGCAGGCATGGATGAAGGGGACCGAAATTCGCTCTCCTTGGCAGAGATGGTCCCTGGAAGTGAAGGGCTGGAGGTGGCTGGGGTGTGGGTGCTGAGGAAGCCAGCCCCTAGGGTCTGAAGGCACTATGTTTAGATCTCAGACCATCCATGTCTGGCTTGTTTCCTCCTCTGGCAGAGCCTGACTTCTCCTAACTCTCTCTGAGCACTTACTTCATCCTGTTTGGCTTAAGGCTTAGCCTAGCTATTTTTATCTAGGCCGTATTTCCAAATGTGCCCCTTGCCTGTGACCAAATGTGGAGTGTCACAAAATAAACCTGGGCACGTCCAGCGCGGAAGGGGACAAAGGTGAACAGCTGGCACGTGCTGCTGCCTGGGATCTCAGGACAGATGTGAGGCCTCCCCACGACTGGTTGTGTGTGACATTGAGTGTTCACAGGACCCACCACTAAACCAGTGGCCAACAGTGGCCACGGACCTGGATTTAACTTAGAGTTGCCAGGGAAGGTGGTTCATCATTGTGTGCTTGCAGAGAGGTGAGGTCCAAGGATTTATCTTCCAACTTCCTTTAAAACACCCTCCATTTGCTTTAAGGCCTTCCTTATGAGATCGCTGTGCTGTAACTGCTTTAAGCCTGGACCACATCCCTGCTCCCAGGAGGAACAGGAATGAATGGTTATCCTTGGGTTCTGCTGGAGATAGCTGTTTTCATGGGATTCCAGCAATTGGGAAGGACAGGAATCAGCACCCTAGTTGTTTTATTTGGTACTTTGTGCCAGAATGTCAAGCCTTTATTGTAACATGTTTTCATTTCAAATTATGGTAAAGTCTTTAATTACATGCAAAGCAACCCTGTAAAATATTGCACAAATGGAATAATTCAAGAATATTTTAATTATGTCACATTATGAATGATTTACACCGCTAAAATGGCAAGGATATGCAAATAGAAACAAATGTCATTTCCAGATGCCATTTGAATGCATTCCTTTAATGTTTTCAAAACAAAGAGATTGCTTTTGTGGAAGGTCAGCTCTGTCTGCAGGAATCACTGCTCCTGCCATTCCTTCCCTTGATAGAATGCAGTGAGAAAAACTATATGGTATTTGCTCACTGCAATTTTCTGCATTTTTCTTATGAGTCTGATCTCTGGCTGATAGATTGGAAAGGGTTCTGGGTCATCAAAAAAGGGTTCCTTGTTTTGGCAGGCGAATATATGGAGCTAATTTTCAGGCTCATCATTATTTCTCTGCATGTTGTTGCCTTCATTTTCTGTGTCTCTCCATAACAAAAATGCCAATGAAAAATTGAAATGTTTCATTTTAACTTAAAAAATGAATTATTACATGAGGTGACATGAATTCACTAAGCCTTTCACTTGAAGTTGGAAGGGGTAGTGTTCTTTGTTTTGGTTTGGTTTTTGTTCTTTAACTCAGAAAGTGCAAATCCCATAATTTTTGCCAACTCTGCTCATACCTGGTGTTGGGGTAGACCCCATTTCTCACTTTCGCATTGTTTTCTTCTACTCGTAGCCCTTTGAGATCCTCATTCCAGTAAACAGCAAAATAGGAATTTCTTTGGACTGGGATGCTAACCATGGAGATGCTTTGCAGCTTTGCCTGGAATTCTGTAGGCACTGAGCATTAAAGGAAGGAGCTCTGGGATACATTCTGCTCAATGCAATAATATGTTGGTTTAGAGCATCTTCCAGCTTACATTTAAATCCGTGAGAGGTTTCTCTGTATTTGGACTGAGGCTGAAGACTGTGCTCATTCAAGCAGTTCAGAATTAAGAGTGTAATTCAGTCTCACTGTGGTTGGCCATGTGCCCTAGAGTGAGCCTCTTATGGACTTTAAGAGGGGATAGTGCTGAAAGCTGGTTACCAGAGTCTCCAGCTGAGTTCCTCATGTCCTTTGGCCCCCTTACACACACCAAATCTCACAGGCAAGCTGATTCTCTTTCCTCTCCTTGCTCACCAATGCCTGACTAAGTGGACAGTACAGTCTCTGGAAGGTTTTCTGTCCACAGGTGCCTTGTGAGGTTGTTCATCTGGTGTCATATCACTGGCTATGTGAAAGAACACAATAGGTATAAAAGATGGGGTGGGAAGCTAAGGATGAAGTGGATTTTTCCTCAGTTCTTGCAGTTCTACATTTAAGATTCTTCTGAAGTTGCAGAGCTGGTGCGGAGTGAGAGTCACAACCTCCCAGAGCTGCAGGTAGTTACCCCACTGAGCTGCCTAATCCTGGAATCCAGAGCAATACTTATGGAGAATTATTTCTCCACTGATTGCATTGGTCAGGCTCTGGTTTTTGCTTTGGAGGGCTGGAAGGGGGCAGGAAATGCCCTTTGGAGCTGTGATCCACCCAGGAAAAACCTTTGCAGTTGAGCAGAGGGTATGATCCGATGACACCATGAGTATTTTGAAGGTGTGAAATACCTGTAGGGTTTTTGACGTTTTAAATGAGGAAAATGGGAAGGAACCCTGTGATGGCTTTGAGACCCACTGCTGCTAGAGAGGAATTCCCCTTATCACTGGAAACCAGCAGTTGAACATCCTGGTGGATAGTAATTGTCTTTAACTGTGTTACTTGCTGTCAAGGTGTATTATTTTTGTGATTGTCTGTCATGCCCTAATGCATTTCATGCCCTAATTTCCCCATCTTTTAGCTGTGCTGTAATTATAATTGCTAGGATTAGACTTTAATATTATAACAAAGATCAGCTTAAAATCCCATTCTGAAACCAAATGAAACACTTCCATATAATTCTATATTCTATAATCTGGTACAGATCAGCTACAGAAGAACGGGTCAGGTTGAAATTATTCCCTCCTGTCAAAAAGATGTCAAATACTTGCAAGAAACCTGTAAAGCCATTTATTGTGAAGATGATACTGTTTGTGTAAGGGGGTGGGAGCAAGAATCCAAGGTGTAATTTTGCCCCAGGGTTTCTTGAACACTCAGACCTGTCCTATTAAAAACATGCTTATCTTCTGGGGATCTCAGCTGTCCAGTGATCTCTCAGGGCCAAAAAATGGGGGTTTTCTCCATCTTTTTACGTAAAGCATCATTTATACCTTTAGTTACAAACTTGTCACCTGCCTAAAACTAATGCTGTCACAGCAACTACAGAGGGAATTATCTTGTCTGTGGTACAGTTGTGTTATTATTCTTTCACACCAATATTTGTGCTCACCAAGCATTCTTTTGCAAGAAAACAATTCCTGCAAAACCAAGCTGAGATTAGATACCTGGATAAGAAGGATTCATTTTAAAGTTAGCATTTAGAGTTTCTTGGAAGCTCCAAAATGGGCCCAGACATGAACATTTTCTGGAGATTTTCCCAGAGATTTGATTCCTTCACTCACCCTTCCCCAGAGCACACAACTCCATCCCAGCAGAGGCAGAAGGAATGATGTCTTTCTATTCTCTTGCAGATCCTTATATACAGGTAAGTATTCAAAGGTAGGTAACAAAAGAGGAGAAATCCCATTTTTGAATCAAATCAATGCCAAAATCAAATAAAGACAGACAGGCATCCTCGCAAGGAATATAAAAGCCCTGTTAAATTAGATACAGGTGTCACTTCTAATACAGGAATTAAATACAGGTGTCACTGGGCACACACTGTCAGCAGATCCAGGATCTGATTTCTAATATATTTCCATTTTCCCTGGATGACCCCAGCTGGAGTGAAGCACCACTCACTGCCCATGCATTCATTTAAAGCACAAATAATGACAGCTCTGGCAGCTCGTTGTTCTCAGCTTAATGAAAGCAGCCTGCCAAATTCACGGCTGGGAGCCTGGCAGTAGTTGTTATGTCACCAGCCCCATTTCACCCTTGCTGCCAAATGTGAGGCTCTTCTGAGAGACGCCATCACTTACATTTCTTTATTAGAACTTTTCATACACCACTAATACATCTTCAAAACACTCAATTTTTTCCCCTACTGAAATCAAACTTGAAAGGTTAGGTTTGGACATACAAATCACGGTACCTGAGAGGCTCAGTCCCTCAGCTCCGCTGTTCCCAGGTGCTGACCAATGTCCTTGGAGTTTCCAGGAGAGGAGCTGGATTACAACTGACCACAGTGAGACCTGGCCCCAGATTTACATCCCTCTGGAATGATGACCCTTGCAGAAATAGCTTTGGACAGGTAATAGGATTATCAGGAGGGAATTAGAAAATTCTGTTCATTAGTTTGAGCCAATGAAGCTGCAGACTGGAGAGAGGTTTAAAGGATTTGGTGCATAAATATAATTGTGCAGGGAGAAAAACAACTGTGCCCCAAGAGCCATCGCAGATGGCACCTTGCTATTGCAGAGCCAGGTGTATTAAAAATGCTGGAGATGTACTGATGGATTATAGGAATGGTGTAAGAACCCCCTTACGGGCTGCAGGAAAGCTGCCCTTACAACCCTAATGGCCTTTTCAGTATTTCTGAGATGTGATGGGACTCTGGTTTATAAAAAGGGTAAAAGTATTTACAGAAATTATGCTAATATTTAAATAAATCACCCAGTCATACTCAGTTACTCATTAAACACTGATAGAGCGCAAATGAAAAAAGGGTGAGGGAGAATTTTGTTCTATGGAAGACTATAAATGTCTTATGTGGCATTAAAGAACATTAAATTCTAAGCAGTTTTAAATGGAAGGCTTGCATTTCAATACCTGCATCTGTGGCTGTGACATGTAGTTGGATGCTCTGCAATCAAGAATATCACAGAATCCCAGAATGGTTTGGGTTGGAAGGGACCTTATAGCCCATCCAGTGCCACCCCCTGCCATGGCCAGGGACACCTTCCACTGTTCCCAGGTTGCTCCAAGCCCCGTCCTTGGACACTTCCAGGGATTCAGAGGCAGCCACAGCTCCTCTGAGCACCCTGTGCCAGGGCCTCTCCACCCTCACAGGGAAAAATTTCTTCCTAACATTTTATCTAAATCTCTCATCTTCTAGTTTAAAGACATTCCCTATGTCCTATCCCTCCCTGTCTAACCAAAATCAGCAAACTTGAACCAGTTAGAAAAACCTATATAGAGAACATCCTTCACTGGCGCAATCTTGAAGGTTATTGCCCCACGTGAATATTGAGCAAGAGCTGCAAAGTACCCAGGGCTTTTGGAATTGTGTCTCTGGAGGAGTTGCTGGAGTGGCTGGCTGGTGGCTTAGGTTATCCAAGCTTTTGTTACTGATAACAATGAAAGCTCTGCAGAGGTCTGAGTACTTGGTAAGACCAGCCTTCATTAAGCATCATCTTCCCGGTGTCAGAAAGGCTGGCACAGGGAAAGCCCCTCCTTCTCCCAGTGGGGGAGGATCAGGTGAGGGGACATTCTCACAATTGGATGTTATCAGGTCCGCAGGAGATGGGGTGCCCAGAAGGGCTGGGAGAGCTGGCCCGTGTCAGTCAGGGCCACTGTCCTTGTCTGGGCCCTGGAGATGCACTGCTGTGTCCAGTCAGGGGGTCCCCAGTACAGAACTGGTGTGGGCTGCACTCACTGGAGCAAGTCCAAGGAAGGGCCGCAGGGATGAACAAGGGATTGAAGCATCTGTTCTATGGGAGAGACTGAACGAGCTGAGCGTGCTCAGCTTGGAGAGCAGAGGGCTCAAGGGGAACTCATCCGTGTTTGTGGATATCCAGCGGGTGGGTATGAGGAAAAGAGAGAGGCTCTGGGCAATGGTGCCCAGGGACAGGACGAGAGACAGTGGGCACAGACTGAAACACACAAAATTCCTGTGAACCGAAGAAAATGGTTTTTTACCATGAAGGTGGCAAAGGAGGAATTAGGGAGCCTCTGTCCTTGGAGTTTCTCAAACCCAACTGATGAGTCCTGAGCAGCCTGGTCTAGCTGGCCCTGCTTGAGCAGTGGCTTGGACTGAAGCACCAGCTTAAAAAAACCCCGTAATTCTGAGAGAGCCAAAATGGCAACGGTTTCTTTTAAAATGAGACATTCCAGTACAGTGACATTTTATCCCCAGCTTCCAGCTTTTATGTAGAATTGTATATACAGTTGTTCTTTGCTTGTTTGTCTGGTTTTGCTCCCTGTTTGGCCTAGTGGAAGGTGTCCCTGTCCAAAGCAGGGAGTTGGAATGAGATGAATTTTAAGGTCCCTTCCAACCCAATCCACTCTGGCATTTCAGGACTCTGTCTCTCTTTGCTAAACCAGCTCTGAGTTATTTCCTACCTGACATGCATGAGCTGCCAGAGATTCCAGGTTCTTCATTCCTCTCACTTCCTTATGGACTATCTAAATGACTTTTATGAGATAGTTGTTAATTTTTAATGGAAGATCCCATTAAATTGAGAAGTTCACTTAGCTCGCTTCCAAAGGGCAAGCCAAGACATTTCATTCCCTGTGAAAACATATAAAATCATAGCATTGTGTAGGCAGAATTCAATTCAGCAGTGAAGCAGCTGATGGAGCTTTTCCAGGGTCCCACAGGAGGACACAGGGGAAAAGGGCCAGGCAGGGAATTCCTAAATATAAACTTGTCAACTTCCAGTTCTTGGAAGACTTAAGCTGACATTCCGTTGGAGACTGCTTTGTATTTGAGCAGGATATTGAATATCATTGTTCTAAATCTTGAACCTTCTACTTTTTTTCTGTTTTGTCTGTTTTTGGAATTTCAGACTGTGAGATGTTCTCTTCTTTTGGTGCAAGGCCTGGAGATGATTTAACTGTACCACCCTCTAGGTTTTTCCTCCTGCAAGTCACAGGAACATAAAAAACATTAAAAATTCCCAGTGTGCCTGTGGAGGAAACCTTTTAAATTAGCATGTCCAAAAAAGTTTTGTCAGGCCTAAAAATTACATTTTGAAACAATTTTGTCTTCTCCAACTGGTAAGCTTTATTAAATTTTTAGGGTTTTCCTGGTTTTTCTCTCTCTTAAAAAAAAAA